>PUQB01000945.1:0-70075 GCA_003024785.1 Selaginella tamariscina
GACAAGGCTGGCCTGATCAAAACACGTTAGCTGAAACAAAAGTCTATTTTTGACTTCTTTCTTGATGTTTAATACTTTTTATTGGGTAAAAATAGGTTAAATTATCTGTTTTCATATGTTATATATAAGAAAATTTAATTTAGAAAATTGTGGGACTAAGGTATAGTATTTAATTTTTAAATTTTAGTGGGTTTTTAATTTAAGTATGGGCCCCAGGACCGTGATTTTTATTTAATTTAAAGACGGTTTTAATTTATACAGGTTTAATTTAGACATGTTCTACTTTATAAAGCAATTCTGCAATACAGGATATCATACAGGGAAAACATGTGCACTCTCTCATCTCACAATATACACACTCCACAACACATTCTTGCTCAATCTCCTCTTACAAATGTATGGAAAATGTGGCAGCATGCAAGACGCAAAACAAGTATTCGACATGATCTCCCATCCCAATCCTTTCTCCTATACTATCCTCATCGCTGCATATGGCCAGAGCGGGCATCTACTGCTTGCTAAGCAGATCTTCGATTCTGTTCAAGAACATAACCGCTTATAATGCACTTCTGACTGGGTATACTCAACATGGGGATCTTCACCAAACTGAAGAAATCTTTACAGAAATCACCTGCGTGTAATGTAATCTCTTGGAATTCGTGTATGTCCAAAACGGGCATGTGCATAAAGCGATTACTCTCTTCAATATCATGCCTGAGCGAGACATTTTCTCATGGACTAAAGTGTTTATATATGATTCTCTCTCAACCGAGCAAACTTGGCTTTCGAGAAGGTGCCTGCCCACGACGTTGTTGTCGTGACTCTGATCATTTCAGCAAATGCACAGAAAGGACAAATGGAGAGATCCTATAGAATCTTTAACAATATGCCTATACATTGTGTTGCCTCCTATAACGCACTCATATCGGGATAAACATCAAACGGGGAGATACGCGAAGCTATACGCATCTTCAATAAATGCCAGAGAGGGACACTATCTCGTGGAACACGCTCTTATCAGGATATGCTCAGAATGGAAATATTCAGGAGGTTATTCTCATGTACAACAAGATGCCTGCCTGGAATGCAGTCTCTTGATTTCCAATGCCGGAACTTTTCAAGGGGCTCTTGATGTTTTTGAGTATATGCCTGAGAAGGACATTGTCGCGTGGTGTATGTATACGCCCGAGAGGGACATACTCATGAAATGAAGGTGGTGTTCAATCGAATATATCGAAGGAATGCAATCTCATGGAACACCTTACTCACTGGTTATATATATGATGAGAATATCGAGCGTCTCAGGAAGTATTCACATTTCAGGATGCAGTCTCGTACATTCTAACCATAGAGGCATTTCTGGATTGCTGGTTACTAGATGATGCAATAAATATGTTATCTAGCATGCCACGTAGTGAAAATGTGGGTTTTTATGGAATAAGAGAGCACCCGTATTGAAGATGCCAGGACCTTGTTTGAGAATATTCCTCAAAGAGATTTTATTTGCTGGAACAGCATGATTGTCGCAAATGCCTGTTTGGGGCATCTACAGGAGTCTGAGGATTTGTTTCAGAAAATGCCTTGTTTTTCTGTTTATTCATACAATGCCATGATGGGTGTGTTTAGTCGTAATGGACTAGTTAAACAAGTGGATGAGATGTTTAATAAGATGGTGATTAAGGAAGTACTTATTGTTTCCTTCAATACATTCCTCAATGTTCTTTGGAAGGGTGATGAGGTGCAAGAGGTTCTTCAATATTATGTTAGAGAGGGATACAGTGCCGTGGGAATATACTTGTCACTGCATGTTCAAAGGACTTTGATCATGTAAAGCTCATGTATGATAAAACTCCCATGTTTAATGTATGATATGTAATGTGATGATATCCTTACTTGCAAAAAGGGGACACCACAATGAATGTAAGGAAATCTTCAAAAGCATGCAGGAAAGAGATATTTACTCGTGGAACACGATAATATGCAAAAAAATGCCCATTGTGGGCATTTGCAGGACTCAAGATTTGTGTATGATAAAATGCCCGTGTGGAACTTGATCTCATACAACTCCCTGATGTCATCCTGCTTCATCAATGGGGCTTCATGAAGGGAAGCGTGTGTTTGATGGTCTACACGAGAAAGACCTAGTATCATGGAACACGTTAATCACAGGTTATTCTGCTAATGGAGTCTTAACTGCTTTGCATACAATGCAGCTGGAAGGTGTTAACCTGATACCGGGTTTTGACGGGGTTAAGCCATTTAGGCTACGTGGATGAATGCTACAGGTTCTTCACCTCCGTACTACCGATTACCATCTCGAATGTACGGATGAGCACCACTCTTGTGTAGTGGACCTCTTGACTGGCTGAGGGCTCGTGAAGGTCATAAAACAGACTTAAACATGAGATTTTAAGGAGTTTAATGAATGGCATGGCGGCAGCGTGGGGTAGCGTGCTGAGTGTCTGTAGAATACATGATGATGTTGAATGCGGGGAGAGGGCAGCAGCCCGTGCTATCGACTTGAACCGGGGAAGGTCTCGTCTTATTCTTTTATGTCCAACATGTATTCTTTTTAAGAGAGGACCCATACACATCTACATATATCCTGAAACAAAACAGTATATGTGTCTTGTATGCATGTATCTCTCTCTCTCTCTCTCACAGACAGACACAATCTGTTGTATACAATATACCAAATTGTTATGTGACCATACTCCAGATATCCCAAAATCGAAAGAATAATAAATGAATAATCCATCAAATAAGCAAGAAACATTCTATATATTATATTGTTAGTTTCTATTGTTTTATCTCTAGAGAAAATTGAGAATGTTTGAGATAAAAGACCAGGTCTGAACTTAATTTATCAGAATTTGTCATTACATAATATATATTTTGAAATTTCTTCTTTAAAGTTAACAGTTTATACAAAGAATATAAATATAATTATTAAGCAGTTTCGACAATAATATAGCATTTATCATATATCTTTTCTTCTTTTTCATTTTTAGATTGAAGATTTTTAAAATAGAAAACATAGAACTTTAAACTTAGTTTAGTAGAGTTTTTAAAGCTCGGATTCATTATATCATTAGAATACGACGATGATAATAAATTTCAACGTACATTGAAATTTTATTGCATTTTAATTTAATATCCTTGTCTATAATGTAACAATTCTATTATTATTTTAAAGAAATCTGAAATGTTTAAAAAACAATTCATCATAATGTTTAAACTTAATTCGCTGCAATTTATTAAAATTTATATCGATTATTTAACAACATGAGTTTATTAAAAAGGAACAACATTCATAAACATAGACTGCTACTGTATATCCATGCGTGTACCCTGAACACACGCATACGCTTGCACGTGCGTGTGTTTGAGAGAGAGTATGTACATAATGCATTATATATATATACACTTGCATGCGTAAAGACATATATTCTAACACATAAATACACATATTTTATGTATGTAATTCATACATATTTCGATTATATTCTTTTATTCTTTTTAAGAAGTTGAAAATGTTAAAAACATAGCATGCGGCACTTACTTCGTTATATATTTTATTAAAAAATAAATTGTCATTAAAATATCATTTCTTTCACAATATATGTATTATTATATCAAGCTAGTAAACATGTTTTTCAAAATTGAATGTGCACCTGAAACTATTTTCAAAATAGCAAAGTTAATTAATGAAATTTTCATATTGAAGAGAGAGAGAGATTAATGAACTAAATTTGATTTAGACTTTTTGACATAATTAATTAATAAGAAACGAAAAGAAAATATATGAAAAGAAGAAATATAATATATTGTATAATAAGAAAGTTTATTTACATGTAATAAATTTTGGTTCTCACTTTGTACTCAAGTAATAAACCAAATGGTTACGGACGTAAATATTGTTTTAAATTTACATATATACCCCAGACTTCAATTGACATTTAATTATAATAATTAAAATATGACTATTTAACTCACCAAGTCAAAGATAATAATTGAATTAAGGGTCTATTAAATAGTTAAATCCACCGATAGTGGACTAGTTAGTAGTATCAAAAATAGTAAACGCCATAATTTTTTAAATAATTATGTTATATTGTGATGTATATATCATAATTGGTTGTGTTTTGGACTTAAATTCCAGAACTATAAATTGATTGTGTGTGTGTGGGAGGGAGAGAGCTAGTGTGTGTATGCATAAGAGTTTATTACATACTACTGGAGTGTAATATATTGATTTTTAAATGATATATACACATAATTTGTGTGTGTGTCACATCGTACATATTAATATACATTATAATGTTTTTTATCTAAGCATATACTCTCTCTCTCTTAGTTTTTATATTAATTCATATAAGTTTTAAACTATCATTTCATAAAATTATTTAAAGAGATAAAACATATGTATCAAGATTATAAACTCATATATATATATATATATATATATATAATATATATATATATATATATGAGTTTAAGACTTTTACAAACTCAAATATATGTGAGTTTGCACTATGTATAAGTTTAAAAATTATTTTTTATAATGCAACCAGCTTTTTAAGTTTGTATTTTAATTTGTATTTAATTGTGTGTGTGTGTGTAGTTTGGATCTGCATTATTACCCTCGAATAATGGCAAAGACTGTATGTGTGACTGGTTCATTGCCTCATGGATTGTTCTTAAGCTTCTCGAGAGGGGCTACAGAGTTCATGGCACTGTTCAAAACCCAGGTATGTCAAATCTACACACACACACACAACTTGTGATTGTACGGCAGATGACAATAAGAAGTACGGACGGTTGAAGCAGCTTGAGGGAGCTAAGGAGAGACTAATCCTTTTCAAAGCTGATCTTCTTGACTACGACTCTTTGCTCCCTGCTATACATTGGTTGTGATGCCGTCCTTCATACTGCTTGCCCTGTAGATTTAAGTTAAATACACACATATTATATACACGTGCTATACACATAGACATATATATATCACACACATACAAGAAGTGATGGAACCTGCACTGAAGGGCATAGACAATGTCCTAAGAGCTTGTCCCCAGGAGAAGGCTAAACATGTGGTAATGACCTCCTTGACCAACCGGAAGATGCTGTTGTAAATAAGAGCTATTGGAGTGATTCTGATTACCGTAGGGAAACTCAGGTGTGCGTGCGTGTGTGTGTGTAAACAAATACAATATGTATATATGTTAGCCAACAGAGGCGGAAAAGCTAGCTTGGAAGCTAAGTAAGGAGTATAAGCTAGATCTTGTTGTGTTATATCCTCCAGTGGTTTTTGGACCACTTCTTCAGCCAACAATCAACTAGCAACTTATATCTCAAGCAATTTATCAATGGTAATCTCTCTTCTCTCTCTCTCTCTCACACACACACACACACGCACGCGCGAGTAATATTATGTTATAGGTTCGAAGGATAAGCTATCCCACTTGTTGCCATCCAATTGTGGATGTGAGGGACATTCTGGCATTTGAGGACGAGTCTGCTAATGGATGACATGAATATTACATTCAAAGTGATGTTAGATATTCTCAAGAAATGGTTGCACCAGTTGCCGCATGCCCACGATTAAGTGTACTGACATACACACACTTAACTTTAACCATTATTTTAAGCTAGCTTTAACTCTTAAATCTTTGTATTTTTTAAAGACCATTAGCTATTGTCCAAGGATGTGTAAATTTCTGTTTCGAATGTATATTTGCTTTATTAACAGGGTTAATGCATTTCATCTATATATATGACTTGGTATATATAAACTTTATTTCTTACAAGTTGAAGAACTCGTTTTATGTTTTCATTTGCAATATTGAAAGTTTGGGGCGTTTTAGGGCAGATTTACCAGGTAAAGGTTATAAAAGGTTATAAAAAAATTTGGAGCAATAAGAAATAATAATTTGTTGTAATCATAGTTTTATTCACTATTACATCGTTACCACACAATTTTAATCTTTACAACACAATTGGACTTTTTAGCTGCAGTAGATTTTGAATTTTTATAGCAAAGCCCCTCTTTGGTAGTCACTTGTAAACAAAGTTGGCAGTTGCAGATCTTGATAGGGAGCGCATGTTGTCGACAAAGTTTATGTGTATATATGTGTGTGTGTGGGGTGTATGTTCAAGTATATCATTCTAGATCTATATAACGCAAGTAAGTGAAATGAGTCTAGTTTAAATAATTTTGAAAACACTAATAGGATAAAAACCATTATGATTAAAACACATGATATAGAAGAGAATCCATGAAATGGAATTTAGTTATTTAATGTATTCATAAATGACCAAATTCATAAAATAAAATTTTGTATTTTTTAATAGTTTGAAAACACAATAAAAAGGAAAATGTTCTTACATCAAAAACCCAAGACTAGATTAAAAAAAAAAAAAGATTTACAAATTAGAAAAAAAAAAAAAAAACAATTACTCAATTTTGTTCATATTGGAATTTTTAACTATTCAAAATACAAAATTTTATTATTTTCTTTATGAAGGAAACATAAATCTCAACCGTCCAATTACTAAACATCATAAGTATATTCTCATGTCAAGCATATTGTTAAATATATTCTTAGATTGCAGGCATGAATTAATCTTCTAACGTGGCATTGTCAAAAATGGGCTAATTCCACAGAAGACCTCGTCTCAATGCCACAAAGAGATGTAGAGAGGATGCAGAATTAGCCGATTTAATTGTCACCATGGAGGGCTATGTCTTCATGTAATTTGCAAGAAATGGCAGCTGTTACTGGTTGATTCGAGAGATAATTTCATCATCCGCATGTATATCTCAGCTCTGAAGAACGAAATTCAAACAAAGCACATACATTGCTTGCAACTTACATGAACACAAAGCAATGACTGTGATTTCTCACATGATACAATGGGGTATTCTACCCATTATTGAAACAGCAACATGGATGCATGCACTTTCGAGCAATGCATTTGTGTTTATGCAAATTGCAATTCAATTGCTCGACTGTTAAAACAACGCTGAATCCACACCGCCCAAAACACATAGCAACCGTTCAATAGAATTCTAGAATATTCTATCAGTATGAACCCTACTTTTCCCCTTGAGGCGCTCGTCTTGTGGAGCGGATTAGGAATGCTCCGTCGATCGGGTATGATTAAAATGTTAATTTATTGCAAAATTGACTGAATCGGTAGATTATCTATAGAATTCTGTGTAGTATTTAAGAATGTACATAAGCAATGTGAGTTTTGAATGCCTCTGAATTTTTCTGGTTCTTACATGGTTACTGCAAGATTATGGTCTGCCCTGATAGTTCGTTATTACAAAACATACATGATTAAATTACTAATTATGCTTGGAACTCTATTCGATTTTTATTTTGCATTTTCAATGTACAAACTCGAAGTGCCTTTTACACCCTTAGGTTATAATATCATCTAGAAACTTATAATATATTCATTATGTGTTTATACACACAAGTATATAATAAATATATCGCTTCTGAATGTACAATTGAACATCATTTTATTTATGTTTTCATTTATGCATACATGTAGAAACTATGTATAAAAATGTGTGCTTATTTATACATAATTAAATAATCATACTTTCAGACAAGATGTCGTTTGGTTGGGTACTTGTGCTGGAGCGGGAGGGTCAAATTTACCTTCTTACACCCGGTCAACGGTCCTTTCCATCTAATGAAGGACATGCTAATCAATTGAACCATTCAATCGATAACTTACAAATGTGTTCGATTGTGGTCAATCACACTCTGATGTTTGGTGGACTTAATGCTCTGCAGCTGCATGTGCTAGATTGCGTGCAACAAGTGATCCGTGGTCTTGCATTTCTCTTAAAGTTTCAGTTGGAACGCTGCATGAAGTTGATTTTCGACACTTCAAGTGATTCACCACCTCCACACCTCAGCAGGAGGTATCATACACACACACAATAAATAATTTCCCATTTGACAGCGACAAACTATTCTTATAACGGCTGAAACTCATGATGCCGTCTATCATACAACCGTATCGATGAGGGTCGACTACATAAGATAGCTAACCAGACAGCACAGAAAAATTATTGTTTCCATACAAGATGTGCATTTCTTATATGTGCTACTTGAAGAGAAAGTGGCAAACATGCTATTTTATTTGGGTCTCGACACGATTAGATTCATTCAAATTAACTATTTCACATGTACTCTCACTCTCACTCTTACTATTTTTTTTTCATATTCTCTCTCTCTCTCTTTCTCTCCCATCCCTTTTTCTCTCACACACTCTCTCTCTCTCTCACTCACTCACACACACACACACTCACACTTTTGTGTACATTGATATTAGGAACGGGTTGATCCGGTTGCTTGAATAACATAGGACGTGATAAGTCGATATTCAATGGAATGCTGTTGGAAATCCCTGAAGAAGGAAGGCTTGATAACATTTTAAACAGGGCACTCTTCAATCTCACAATGCCGTTTCTCAACTTTAAGTTCTGCTCGAGAGGTAATATATTATATTCTTAAAATTATATTTGTACTACATGCATATGTACCTTGCAGACAAATCTTGCACTTTGTTATTTAAATTTAACTCTCTCTCTACCTCCGGCACACACAACACAAAGCATTCAGATATATTACTTTAATAAGGACGTGACTGTGGTTGACTCGCAGAGTCACACAAACAAAGAGAAAATACATTATTACGTACTGAGACAAAACTATGTAAGATGTAGTTACGTAGCTTGAATAATTAAGAATGCATTTTCTTTGTAAGTCATAACCCTCTATTATGTTACATAATGTTCTTTTAATGTTTTTAAACATCACTTGTCGGTTTATATCTCAACTACGAGCTGCACATATTTTCCGTGTTGTATACATTGCGCATATACAAAACATAATATTTTTATGCTAGACAGAATATGGTTTGGCTCTTTATATTTGAACTGATTGAGTTTTAAAGTTTCTTAAGGATATTTATGTAAATGTGAAATTATTGATGGTGTTAAGTAAATATGCATGAGAAATTTCATAGGTACATAAATAATTGTCCTAATTTTGATACTTATAAAATTAAAACATTAAATGTGTTAAATTTCAATAAATAATAATTTTAAATTTAATTATATAAACCACATAAACATAAACAAATTTTCTATAAGCAATAAAATCCTTCATTATTATTAATATGTATATTAAGCATTTCAACAAAGATACACACATTGTACTTACATGAGAAATTTAACGTGTGTGTATATATATATAATGTACTTTAAATTTCATAACATTGTTATGTTTTTGTGTATGTATTTGTTTGCACTGGAAAACTTAAGGTTTTTAACCAATTGCATTCAGCAATTTAAATATCAAGTAATTAGAAAACTTAAACGATTTAAATATAAATAACTCAATATTTTCAAAATTATAAATTATTTAAGTTCAGGAAAACTCATTTTAAAATATGAACAAAAGACTATTATAATTATTTATTTATTCAAATTTTATATGTATGTGGTGAGAATGGTTTACCTCTCTTAAACTTGGGACAGCCTGGCCTGGCCAGAGCCCATCAACCGTCCGATTCAAAGGCCTGTTGGGACCATCTGACGGTAGAATATGAAAATCACCCTGTTTTTACCACTCTCGTTTACGTTGATAAAATAATTATATAAAAAATAAAATTATAATATTAACAAGCAGATTACACAATACCTTTAATATAATATATAACATATATATAAAATGGGGGGGGCGTACAATCCATAAGTGTGTCCGTACCCAGTCCATGAATAGTTGTATACATGATATACGCTCACCACGCGCACTATTAACGTTAACAATTATCTTTAACCCTTAAATCTTTGTATTTTTAAAGACGTCCAAGGAAGATTTGTAATGACAAGGTTCTAACCTTGATTAGGGAGATTATTCCACTTGAGCGAACATTGATTACACAGACATGATAAAAGCTTATTGTTCAGCTAAATTTTCATGTTTTTTTTTTTAACAAAACGAAACGTTTCAACTCAAGACTCAGATTATTGTAAGAGTTTTTACATTTCAATTCTTGACATTCCATTTTGAAGTAGCATTTAATATAAGTTTATAATTCCTTAGGTGTAAGTTATTTAACCCATATTAACCTTTATATTGTAAGATATATGTGTATATGTAGGATGTGTGGTTTATCTACTGATGATATGTTTATAGGGAGATGGATATCATTGACATGATGATTGAAAGACTTCCAGTACCTATAATCCAAATGCGTGTTAGGACGCTAAACCTAGAACAAAGGGTTACTACAGTAAATGTGCGTGTGCGTGTGTAAACAAATACATTATGTGTATATGTTAGCCAAAACAGAGGCGGAGAAGCTAGCTTGGAAGCTAAGTAAGGAGTATAAGCTAGATCTTGTTGTGCTGTGTCCTCCAGTGGTATTTGGACCACTTCTTCTCAACCCTAGCAATTTATATCTCAAGCAATTTATCGATGGTAATCTCTCTCTTTCAAACACACACCTGCAGTATTATGTTATAGGTTCAAAGGGTAACTATCCCACTTGTTGCCGTCCATTGTGGATGTGAGGGATGTTGCTAAAGCCCACATTCTGGCATTTGAGGACGAGTCTGCTAATGGACTATATGAATATTACACTCCAAGTGACTAGATATTCTCAAGAAATAGTTGCACCAGTTGCCGCATGCCCACGATTAAGTGTACTGTCACACACACACACACTTAACTTTAACCATTATTTTAAGCTAGCTTTAACCCTTAAATCTTTGTATTTTTTAAAGACCATATAGCTATCGTCCAAGGAAGATTTATAATGACAAGGCTCTAACCTTGATTAGGGAGTAGAGGTAAAGTGTGTGTAAATTTACAAGTTGAAGGACACGTTTATGAATAATACGTGCATATGTTTCCATTTGAAATATTGAAAGTTTGGGCGTTTTAGGGCAGAATAACCAAGTTTTAAAATTTTTAAAATTTGGAGCAATAAGAAATAAATAATTTGTTTGTAATCATAATTTTATTCACTATTACATCGTTACCACACAATTTTAATCTTTACAACACAATTAGACTTTTTAGCTGCAGTAGATTTTACATTTTTATAACAAAGCCCTCTTTGGACTTGTAAACAAAGTTAGCAGTTGCAGATCTTGACAGGGGGCACATGTTGTCCACAAAGTTTTATGTGTATATATGTGTGTGGGGTGTTCGAGTATACACACCTAGATTTATATAAGGCAAGTAAGTGAATGAGTCTAGTTTAAATAATTTGAAAACACTAATAGGATAAAACCATTATGATTAAAACACATAGAATCCATGAAATAATTTAATTATTTATTGTTATTCATAAATGACCAAATTCATAAATAAAATTTTGTATTTTTTAATAGTTTGAAAACACAATAAAAAGAAAATGTTCTTACATTTAAATATACATAAATATAAAACCCAAGACTAGAAAAAAGAAAAAAAGATTTACAAATTAGAAAAAACGAATGTGGTGCAAATCTCAGTGCATGAAATGCCACCTGTAAAAGAACATTTTACATAATTGTGACTAGATTTATTAAATATTATATTTTATGATGAGATAATTATAATGCCACACTTTTTGAATATGAGAATATTATATATTTTCCCTCAAATATTATGTTTCAAACTATTCAAAATACAAAATTTTATTATTTCTTTAGGTCCTGCCCATGAGACTTAAACAAGTTTATGCTTTTAACCCCACCAAATAAATGTGTGTTGCTCACATACCTTGTACTAAAGTTAATGCATCATCCTAAACCTTAAGGAATCACCTTTATTTGAGTTCAACCTTTATAAGACAACGAAGGGTAATCGACCCATAACTAACTAGTCATTGGTTAATTTAGTGACAACACAAGTGTGCATCATAAGCAAGCATGAGTGTTTTGCTAAGCAAACCCTCAAGTTAAGTTTGGACAACCTTTAAGTGATAGGGCCTAGCTATCGAGCTTAGGTTGTTAATAGGCATGTTCACACACCTTCGAGATGAACACCCATAGCTAAGTGTGCAAGCTAGCACATCTGGTTCTAACCTCCCTTGAGTAAAGGATTAAGGGTTAGCACCTTGAAGCAAGCACAAAGATGTTTACTTATCAAGATCTCCCTCGACATTAACCCCAAAGGGCGTGCCTTGGGCGTTGTACTGTATGCATCCATTTTAGCATTATATGTTTATGTGACAGCATTCCCAAGACTTAGGCTATCGACATAGCCCCTAGAGATGAGAGTTGCATATGATACCACAAATGTGGTTCACAAATGCCAACCCTAGAATCCCCCTCTATGAACCCTGGAGAACCCGTCTGCCAAGATCTTACACAATTGGACAAGGGACAATGTTCACATTGTGAGTTAGGATGTGTGCCCTACTTAGTTGTGAGTGTTGTTCTTAACTTGACATGCATGAGGAGGTTGGAAACAAGCCTCAACTTCTAACCAAGTTAAATGTGTATTCCAACAAGACCTTTTAAATGTGTGAATGGGTTACCAGATGAAGGGAGTTATTGGCTAACTCCTTAAATGCAACATACATATGCATTACTCTACCTTATTTCTATGATGGAACCACCCCCTTTAAAATGTTGGCTTAGAATGTGGGTTGACACTAAATTCTAGTCCCAATACAAAAGGACTCGGTGAGTTTAACCAAACAACCACCAACCCCTAAACCCTACCCCAAGGGTTTAGAACATGGGGTTAGGAAAACCCTAGGGTTAGGTCAACATTAGGAGTGTTTTTAGGTATACTTAACACACCAAACTCATCAGAATTAACCAAGAATCCAATGCCAAGACTTAAGGAGAGTTTTAAGCAAAGCTTTTTAAAAGATAAGTTTTACCTTTGCTTAGAGTTTTTCGGGATGTTTAACAACAACCAACAAATATACTTCTAAATATTTAAGTGTATTAAGCAGGATTGTTTCTCATTATATCTAGGGCTTATCAATAGACCGATAGGTATCCTATTAATGTTTTCAAATTATTTAAACTAGACTCATTCACTTACTTATTTTGAAAGTTGATTTTTGTTATCATTATGATGAAAACACATGATATAGAAAGAATCCATGAAATGGAATTTAGTTATTTAATGTTATTCATAAATGACCAAATTCATAAATAAAATTTTATATTTTTTAATAGTTTGAAAACACAATAAAAGGAAAATGTTCTTACATCAAAACCCAAGACTAGATTAAAAAAAAAAAAAGATTTACAAATTAGAAAAAAAAATAAAAATAATAATTACTCAATTTTGTTCATATTGGAATTTTAAACTATTCAAAATACAAAATTTTATTATTTCTTTATGAAGAAACATAAATCTCAACCGTCCAATTACTAAACATCATAAGTATATTCTCATGTATGCTAAGCATATTGTTAAATATATTCTTAGATTGCAGGCATGAATTAATCTTCTTAATAACGTGGCATTGTCCAAAAATGGGCTAATTCCACAGAAGACCTCGTCTCAATGCCACAAAGAGATGTAGAGAGGATGCAGAATTAGCCGATTTAATTGTCACCATGGAGGGCTATGTCTTCATGTAATTTGCAAGAAATGGAGCTGTTACTGGTTGATTCGAGAGATAATTTCATCATTCACATGTATATCTCAGCTCTGAAGAACGAAATTCAAACAAAGCACATACATTGCTTGCAACTTACATGAACACAAAGCAATGACTGTGATCTTGTAATCTCACATGGATACAATGGGGTATTCTACCATTATTGAAACAGCAACATGGATGCATGCACTTTCGAGCAATGCATTTGTGTTTATGCAAATTGCAATTCAATTGCTCGACTGTTAAAACAACGCTGAATCCACACCGCCCAAAACACCCATCGCAACCGTTTACATAGAATATTCTATTAGTATGAACCCTACTTCTTTTCCCCTTGAGGCGCTCGTCTTGTGGAGCGGATTAGGAACGCTCTGTCGATCGGTATGATTAAAATGTCAATTTATCCAGGATAATTGCAAAAATTTGATTGAATCGGTAGATTATCCTGTAAATTCTGTGTAATATATAAGAATGTACATAAGCAATGAATGTCTGAATTTTCTCTGGTTCTTAGCATGGTTACTGCAAGATTATGGTCTGCCTGATAGTTCGTTATTACAAAACATATACGATTAAATTACTAATTATGTTGGAATTCTATTCGGTTTTTATTTTGCATTTTCAATGTACAAACTCGAAGTGCCTTTTACACCATTAGGCTATAATATCATCTAGAAACTTATAATATATTCATTATGTGTTTATACACGCAAGTATATAATAAATATATCGCCTCTGAATGTACACTTGAACATTATTTTATCTATGTATTCATTTATTTATACATGTAGAAACCAATGATATATGCCGTAGTAAAAAAATGTTATAGATTAATAATTAAATTAGATTAATAATTAATAAATTAATAATTAAATTAGTAATTAAATATTTCTATAGCATTTTTCGACTATGAATTTAATCACAAGTAGAAACTACGTATAAAAATGTGTACTTATTTATACATAAGTTAAATAATCATACTTTCAGACAAGATGTCGTTTGTGTCGGTACCTGTGCTGGAGTGGGAAGGTCAAATCTACCTCCTTACACCCCGGTCAATGGTCCTCTTCCATCGACATGCTAACTACCAATTGAACCATTCAATCGATAACTTACAAAGTTACAAATGTGTTCGATTGTGGTCAATCACGCTCTGATGTTTGGTGGACTTAATGCTCTGCAACTGCATCTGCTGGACTGCGTACAACAAGTGATCCGTGGTCTTACATTTCTCTTGGAGTTTCAGTTGGAACGCTGCGTGAAGTTGATTTTTGGCACTTCAAGTGCTCCACCGCCTCCACAGCCTCGGCAGGAGGTATCACACACACACAATAAATAATTTCCCATTTGACAGCGACGAACTATTCTTATAACGGCTGAAACATATGATGCCGTCTATCATACAGCTGTATCGATGGGGTTGACTATGTAAGACAACTAACCGGACAGCACAGGAAGATTATTGTTTCAATACAAGATGTGCATTTCTTGTGTGTGCTACTTGAAAAAAAAGTGGCAGACATGATGTTTTATCTGGGTCTCCACGTCATTAAATTTATTCAAATTGACTATTTCACAAGTACTCTCGCTTTCACTCTTACTATTTTTTTTCTCATATTCTCTTTCTCTCTCTCTCATCCTTCTTTTCTCTCACTCTCTCACTCTCTCTCTCACACACACACTCACACATTTTGTGTACATAGATATTAGGAACGGGTTGATCCGGTTTATGGAGAGCTTAAATAATATAGGACATGATAAATCGATATTCAATGGAATGATATGGGAAATCTCTGAAGAAGGAAGGCTTGATGACATTCTAAACAGGGCATTTTTCAATTTCACAATGGCCGTTTTCCAACTTTAAGTTCTACTCGAGAGGTAATATATTATATTCTTAAAACTATATTTGTTATATACTTACTATATGCATATGTATCTTACAAATAAATCTTGCACTTTGGTTTTTAAAATTGTTTTCTTCATTATTATTTAATCTATATTTCAATTTAAACTCTCTCTCTACTCTCCGGCCCGCACATACACACAAAGCATTAAGATATACTACATTAATAAGGACGTGACTGTGTGATTGACTTGCTGAGTCGCACAAACAAAGGGAAAATAAATTATTACGTACTGAGACAAAACTATGTAAGATGTAGTTACGTAGTTTGAATAATTAAGAATACATTTTCTTTGTAAGTCATAACCCTCTATTATAATATTCTTTTAATGTTTTTTGAACATCACTTATCGGTTTATATCTCAACTACGAGCTGCACATATTTTCCGCGCTGTATACATTGCGCATATACAAAACATTATATTTTTATGCTAGACAAAATATGGTTTGACTCTTTATATTTGAACTGATTGAGTTTTTTATGTAAATGTGAAATTATTGATGGTGTTAAGTAAATATGCATGAGAAATTTCATAGGTACATAAATAATTGTCCCTAATTTTGATACTTATAAAACAAAAACATTACATGTGTTAAATTCAATAAATAATAATTAATTTTAAATTTAATTATATAAATCACATAAACATAAATAAATTTTCTATAAGCAATAAAATCCTTCATTATTATTAATATGTACATGTATATTAAGCATTTCAACAAAGATACACACATTGTATTTACATGAGAGATTTAATGTGTATATATATATATATATATATATATATATATATATATATATATATATATATATATATATATATATATATATATATATATACTGTACTAAATTTCATAACATTGTTATGTTTTTGTGTATGTATTTGTTGCACTGGAAAACTTAAGGGTTTTAACTAATTGCATGCAGCAATTTAAATATCAAGTAATTAGAAAATTTAAACGAATTAAATTTAAATATAAATAACTCAATATTTTCAAAATTATAAATTATTTAAGTTCAAGAAAACTCATTTTAAAATATGAACAAAAGACTATTATAATTATTTATTTATTCAAATTTTATATGTATGTGGTGAGAATGGTTTACCTCTCTTAAACTTGGGACAGCCTGGCCTGGCCAGAGCCCATCAACCGTCCGATTCAAAGGCCTGTTGGGGACCATCTGACGGTAGAATATGAAAATCACCCTGTTTTTACCACTCTCGTTTACGTTGATAAAATAATTAATATACAAATTAAATAAAATTATAATATTAACAAGCAGATTACACAATACCTTTAATATAATATATAACATATATATAAAAATGGGGGGGCGTACAATCCATAAGTGTGTCCGTACCCAGTCCATGAATAGTTGTATACATGATATACGCTTATAATGTTTGTATCTAAGCACTCTCTCTCTCTACAAACACACACACACACAAGTTTACATTATGTTATAGGTTCAAAGGACAGCTATCCCACTGGTTACCGTCCATTGTGGATGCGAGGGATGTTGCTAAATCCCACATTCTCGCATTTGAGGACGAGTTTCTAATGGACTATATTTTACTGTGGGATGGAATATTGTCACCACACGCACGTGCGCACGCGCGCACTATTAACGTTAACAATTATCTTTAACCCTTAAATCTTTGTATTTTTAAAGACCATACGATGAAGTAGGCTATTGTCCAAGGAAGATTTGTAATGACAAGGTTCTAACCTTGATTAGGGAGATTATTCCACTTGAGCGAACATTGATTGACACAGACATGATAAAAGCTTATTGTTCAGCTAAATTTTCATGTTTTTTTTTAACAAAACGAAACGTTTCAACTCAAGACTCAGATTATTGTAAGAGTTTTTACATTTCAATTCTTGACATTCTTTCCATTTTGAAGTAGCATTTAATATAAGTTTATAATTCCTTAGGTGTAAGTTATTTAACCCATATTAACCTTTATATTGTAAGATATATGTGTATATGTAGGATGTGTGGGTTTATCTACTGATGATATGTTTACAGGGAGATGGATATCATTGACATGATGATTGAAAGACTTCCAGTACCTATAATCCAAATGCGTGTTAGGACGCTAAACCTAGAACAAAGGGTTACTACAGTAAATGTGCGTGTGCGTGTGTAAACAAATACATTATGTGTATATGTTAGCCAAAAAGAGGCGGAGAAGCTAGCTTGGAAGCTAAGTAAGGAGTATAAGCTAGATCTTGTTGTGCTGTGTCCTCCAGTGGTATTTGGACCACTTCTTCTCAACCCTAGCAACTTATATCTCAAGCAATTTATCGATGGTAATCTCTCTCTCTTTCAAACACACACGTGCGCGAGTATTATGTTATAGGTTCAAAGGGTAACTATCCCACTTGTTGCCGTCCATTGTGGATGTGAGGGATGTTGCTAAAGCCCACATTCTGGCATTTGAGGACGAGTCTGCTAATGGACTATATGAATATTACACTCCAAGTGATGCTAGATATTCTCAAGAAATAGTTGCACCAGTTGCCGCATGCCCACGATTAAGTGTACTGTCACACACACACTTAACTTTAACCATTATTTTAAGCTAGCTTTAACCCTTAAATCTTTGTATTTTGTAAAGACCATATAGCTATCGTCCAAGGAAATTTGTAATGACAAGGCTCTAGCCTTGATTAGGGAGTAGAGGTAAAGTGTGCACGTTTATGAATAATACGTGCATATGTTTCCATTTGAAATATTGAAAGTTTGGGGTTTAGGGCAGAATAACCAGGTATTTAAAAAAGTTTTTAAAAAATTTGGAGCAATAAGAAATAAATAATTTGTTTGTAATCATAATTTTATTCACTATTACATCGTTACCACACAATTTTAATCTTTACAACACAATTAGACTTTTTAGCTGCAGTAGATTTTACATTTTTATAGCAAAGCCCCTCTTTGGTAGTCACTTGTAAACAAAGTTAGCAGTTGCAGATCTTGACAGGGGCACATGTTGTCCACAAAGTTTTATGTGTATATATGTGTGTGGGGTGTATGTTCGAGTATACATACCTAGATCTATATAAGGCAAGTAAGTGAATGAGTCTAGTTTAAATAATTTGAAAACACTAATAGGATAAAACCATTATGATTAAAACACATGATATAGAAAGAATCCATGAAATGGAATTTAATTATTTATTGTTATTCATAAATGACCAAATTCATAAATAAAATTTTGTATTTTTTAATAGTTTGAAAACACAATAAAAAAGAAAATGTTCTTACATTTAAATATACATAAATATAAAACCCAAGACTAGAAAAAAAAAAAAAGTTTACAAATTAGAAAAAAAAAAAAATTACTCAATTTTGTTCATATTACAATTTTAATATGAGAATATATATATATTTTTTCCCTCAAATATTATGTTTCAAACTATTCAAAATACAAAATTTATTATTTATTTAGGGTCCTGCCCATGAGACTTAAACAAGTTTATGCTATTAACCCCACCAAATAAATGTGTGTTTCCCATACCTTTTAATAAATTTAATGCATCATCTTAAACCTTAAAGAAATCACCTTTATTCGAGTTCAACCTCTATAAGACAACGAGGGGTAATTGACCATAACTAACTAGTCATTGGGTTAATATTTAGTGACAACACGAGTGTGCATCATAAGCGAGCACAAATGTTTTGCTAAGCAAACCTTCAAAGCTAAGTTTGGACAACCTTAAGCATATAGGCCCTAGCTATCGAGCTTAGGTTGTTCATAGGCATGTTCACACACCTTCGAGATGAACACCCATAGCTAAGTGTGCAAACTAGCACATCTGTTCTAACCTCCCTTAAGTAGAGGCCTAAAGCTTAGCACCTTGAAGCAAGCACAAACATGTCTGCTTACCAAGATCTCCAACCCCTCAACATTAACCCCAAAGGGTGTGCCTTGGGTTGTATTGTATACATCCATTTTAGCATTATACATTTCATGTGACAGCATTCCAAGACTTAGCCTATCGACATAGCCCCTAGAGATAAGAGTTGCATATGATACCACAAATGTGGCTCACAAATGCCAATCCTAAATCTCCCTATGTGAACCCGTTTGCTAAGATCTTACACAATTAGACAAGGGACAATGCTCACATGTGAGTTAGGATGTGTTGCCTTTCCTTAGCTGTGAGTGTCGTTCTTAACTTGACATGGAAGAGGAAGCTAAAACAAGCCTCAACTTCTAACTAAGTTAAATGTGTATTCCAACAATACCTTTAAATGTGTGAATAGGTTACCAGATGAAGGAAGTTATTGGCTAACTCCTTAAATACATATGACTACTATACCTTATCTGTATGACGGAGCCACCCCCTTTAAAATGTTGTCTTAGAATGTGGGTTGACACTAAATTCTAGTCCCAATACAAAAGGACTCGGTGAGTTTAACCAAACAACCACCAACCCAAAACCCTACCCCGAGGGTTTAGAGCATGGGGTTAGAAAAACCCTAGGGTTAGGTCAACATTAGGAGTGTTTTTAGGTATACTAACATACCAAACTCATCAGAACTAACCAAGAATCCAACGCTAAGACTTAAGAGAGAGTTTTAAGTAAAGCTTTTTAAAAGATAAGTTTTACCTTTGCTTAGAATTTCTCGAGATGTTTAATAACAACCAACAAATATACTTTAAATATTTAAATGTATTAAGCAGGGTTGTTTCTCATTATATCTAGGGCTCGTCAATAGACTCGATAAGTAACAAAAATCAACTTTCAAAATAAAGATAAAGATCAGAGTAAAAACTATGACAACACACATGCGCATGCA
Organism: Selaginella tamariscina; assembly: GCA_003024785.1. NCBI lineage: Eukaryota > Viridiplantae > Streptophyta > Lycopodiopsida > Selaginellales > Selaginellaceae > Selaginella > Selaginella tamariscina. Next base: position 20,367 of record PUQB01000945.1, read on the forward strand.
CACACAAAATGTGACCTTATAAATTCATGAGTAGGGCCATTTAAGAAGTTTAACTTTAACCCTCTCATAAGTGGTAGGATCTAGGCCATTATGTTTTGTATTAAGAAAATATGATATCATTAGTAAGAAGTTATCTAAAACTTATATATTTGATATAAAATTCATTATATTATGTGTATATCAGCATTTCAACTTTATATTAAATATTTAATTATTCATTTTTTTCCTTGGACATGCTTACATTGATGTGCATGTGTGCACGTGTTATGAATCATCAAATATACTGAGACAATGCTGATGTCGATACTAAAAATATTTTAAGATATTTTAGGAATATTCTATGTATAACAAGTTGTTTAGCAATTGCCATGTAGGCGTAAAAAGAAATATACCAAAGTATTAAAGACTTATGTTCTAAATCATATATAAGGATTAATGGTCCATATTGAGTTTTTAAAAAATTCCACATTAGGAATATGTTACAATGTCTTCTTATATTGCTCTTCTTTTTCTCTATTATATCTTTTTTTTAATTTCAATTAGTGTTCCACACTTCTTTCCAATTAATGTTTTTACACCCTAGGTCATAAAACAATTAAAGACATGCTATTTTTTTACTTAGATCCCAACACTATTTCTGACATGATTAAGCTTGTAATTCGATGATAATTGATTATTTAAGTGGCAATATGAGCACAAGCAACAAATTTGTTTTTCCATTTCTCTCTCCTTTTTGTACTTTTCCAGCTCTTAATGTGCATGTAACTCCCTCAACATTATCATGAGCAACTTCAATCAAATTGGCTTGTGTTTGGAATCTCTCATATTATTTCTGCTGTTCTTTTCGCACGTGCAAGTGGACTGCAGAACAAACTAACAATGATAAATACTATTGTTTATAGAAACATCTATACATAAATACAGAGTTACGGAGTTGTGTATACGTGTGTATAGTTATCTCTCTCTTACGTGTACATTTTGATAAACTTGGAAATCTCCTGGAAAGCGTTTTCGATTTACATTTAAATATGTGAATGAGTCTAAATTTCGTGAATTTATATTAATTCATATAAGTTTTAAACTATCATTCATCATAAAATTATTTAAGAGATAAAACACATGTATCAAAATTATAAACTCATATATATATGAGTTTAAGACTTTTAAAAACTCAAATATATGTGAGTCTGCACTATGTGTTTATAGTATAAGTTTAAATTTTTTTTTTTTAATGCAACCAGCTTTTTAAGTTTGTATTTAATTGTGTGTGTGTAGTTTGGATCTGCATTATTATCCTCGAATAATGGCAAAGACTGTATGTGTGACTGGTTCATTGCCTCATGGATTGTTCTTAAGCTTCTCTAGAGGGGCTACAGAGTTCATGGCACTGTTCAAAACCCAGGTATGTCAAATCTACACACACACACACACAACTTGTGATTGTACGGCAGATGACAATAAGAAGTACGGACGGTTGAAGCAGCTTGAGGGAGCTAAGGAGAGACTAATCCTTTTCAAAGCTGATCTTCTCGACTACGACTCTTTGCTCCCTGCTATACATTGGTTGTGATGCCGTCCTTCATACTGCTTGCCCTGTAGATTTAAGTTAAATACACACATATTATATACACGTGCTATACACATAGACATATATATATACACACACATACAGGAAGTGATGGAACCTGCACTGAAGGGCATAGACAATGTCCTAAGAGCTTGTTCCCAGGAGAAGGCTAAACATGTGGTAATGACCTCCTTGACCAACCGGAAGATGCTGTTGTAAATAAGAGCTATTGGAGTGATTCTGATTACCGTAGGGAAACGGTGTGCGTGCGTGTGCGTGCGTGCGTGTGTGTGTAAACAAATACAATATGTGTATATGTTAGCCAACAGAGGCGGAAAAGCTAGCTTGGAAGCTAAGGAGTATAAGCTAGATCTTGTTTTATATCCTCCAGTGGTTTTTGGACCACTTCTTCAGCCAACAATCAACTAGCAACTTATATCTCAAGCAATTTATTGATGGTAATCTCTCTCTCTCTCTCACACACACACACGCGCACGCGCGAGTAATATTATGTTATAGGTTCAAACGATAGCTATCCCACTTGTTGCCCAATTGTGGATGTGAGGGACATTCTGGCATTTGAGGACGAGTCTGCTAATGGATGACATGAATATTACATTCAAAGTGATGTTAGATATTCTCAAGAAATGGTTGCACCAGTTGCCGCATGCCCACGATTAAGTGTACTGTCACACACACACACACTTAACTTTAACCATTATTTTAAGCTAGCTTTAACTCTTAAATCTTTGTAGTTTTTAAAGGCTATTGTCCAAGGAAGATTTATAATAACAAGGCTCTAACCTTGATTAGGGAGTAGAGGTAAAGTGTGTGTAAATTTTCTCTTTGGAATGTATGTTTTCCTTCGTTAACAGGGTTAATGCATTTCATCTATATACATGACTTGGTATATATAAACTTTCTTAAATATATTTCTTACAAGTTGAAGAACTCGTTTATGAATAATACGTGCATATGTTTTCATTTGCAATATTGAAAGTTTGGAGAAATAAGAAATAAATAATTTGTTTGTAATCATAGTTTTATTCACTATTACATCGTTACCACACAATTTTAACAATTAGACTTTTTAGCTGCAGTAGATTTTGCATTTTTATAGCAAAGCCCCTCTTTGGTAGTCACTTGTAAACAAAGTTGGCAGTTGCAGATCTTGCAGGGAGCGCATGTTGTCGACAAAGTTTCATGTGTATATATGTGTGTGTGTGGGGTGTATGTTCAAGTATACACATAGATCTATATAAGGCAAGTAAGTGAATGAGTCTAGTTTAAATAATTTGAAAACACTAATAGGATAAAACCATTATGATTAAAACACATGATATAGAAAGAATCCATGAAATAGAATTTAGTTATTTATTGTTATTCATAAATGACCAAATTCATAAATAAAATTTTGTATTTTTTAATAGTTTGAAAACACAATAAAAAGGAAAATGTTCTTACATCAAAACCCAAGACTAGAAAAAAAAAAAAAGATTTACAAATTAGAAAAAAAAAAAAAAACAATTACTCAATTTTGTTCATATTGGAATTTTTAACTATTCAAAATACAAAATTTTATTATTTCTTTATGAAGAAACAAAATCTCAACTAAACATCATAAGTATATTCTCATGTATGCTAAGCATATTGTTAAATATATTCTTAGATTGCAGGCATGAATTAATCTTCTTAATAACGTGGCATTGTTCAAAAATGGGCTAATTCCACAGAAGACCTCGTCTCAATGCCACAAAGAGATGTAGAGAGGATGCAGAATTAGCCGATTTAATTGTCACCATGGAGTGGAGGGCTGTGTCTTCATGTAATTTGCAAGAAATGGCAGCTGTTACTGGTTGATTCGAGAGATAATTTCATCATCCGCATGTATATCTCAGCTCTGAAGAACGAAATTCAAACAAAGCACATACATTGCTTGCAACTTACATGAACACAAAGCAATGACTGTGATCTTGCAATCTCACATGGATACAATGGGGTATTCTACCCATTTTGAAACAGCAACATGGATGCATGCACTTTCGAGCAATGCATTTGTGTTTATGCAAATTGCAATTCAATTGCTCGACTGTTAAAACAACGCTGAATCCACACACCCAGCACATAGAATATTCTAGAATATTCTATCAGTAAGAACCCTACTTTTCCCCTTGAGGCGCTCGTCTTGTGGAGCGGATTAGGAACATTCCGTCGATAGGTATGATTAAAATGTTAATTTATTTGGGATAATTGTAAAAATTTGATTGAATCGGTAGATTATCTTGTAAAATTCTATGTAGTATTTAAGAATGTACATAAGCAATGTGAGTTTTGAATGCCTCTGAATTTTTTTTGGTTCTTAACATGGTTATTGTAAGATTATGGTCTACCTGATAATTCGTTATTACAAAATATACATGATTAAATTACTAATTATGCTTGGAACTCTATTCGGTTTTTATTTTGCATTTTCAATATACAAACTCGAAATGCCTTTTATATCCTTAGGCTATAATATCATTTAGAAACTTATAATATATTTATTATGTGTTTATACACGCAAGTATATAATAAATATATCACTTCTAAATGTACACTTGAAACATCATTTTATCTATGTCTTTATTTATTCATACATGTAGAAACTACATATCAAAATGTGTACTTATTTATATAAGCTAAATAATCATACTTTCAAATAATGTAGTTTGTGTCGGGTATCTGTGTTGGATCGAAAGGGTCAAATCTACCTTCTTACATCCTGGTTAATGGTCCTTTTCCATCTAATGAATGACATGTTAACTACCAATTGAATCATTCAATCGATAACTTACAAATGTGTTCGATTGTGGTCAATCACGTTCTGATGTAGCTGCATGTGCTGGATTACGTGCAACAAGTGATCCGTGGTCTTGCATTTCTCTTAAAGTTTCAGTTGGAACGTTATGTGAAGTTGATTTTCGGCATTTCAAGTGCTCCATCGCCTCCACAGCCTCAGCAAGAGGTATCACACACACCCACAATAAATAATTTCTCATTTGACAGCGACAAGCTATTTTTATAGCGACTAAAACGCATGATGCCGTCTATCATATAGTCGTATCAATGGGGGTCGACTGACTACATAAGATAGCTAACCGAATAGCACAGGAAGATTGTTGTTTTTATACAAGATGCATTCCTTGTGTGTGCTGCTTGAAGAGAAAGTGGCGAACATGCTATTTTATTGTTCCTGTGCTATCTAGTTAGTTGTCTTATGCAATTGTATAATAAATGGCATCATGCGTTTCAGCCGTTATAAGAATAGTTTGTCGCTATCAAATGGGAAATTATTTATTGTGTGTGTGTGTGATACCTCCTGCTGAAGTTGTGGAGGCGATGGAACACTTGAAGTGTTGAAAATCAACTTCACGCAGCGTTTCAACTGAAACTCCAAGAGAAATGCAAGACCATGGATCATTTGCTACATGCAGTCCAGCACATGCAGCTATAGACATTAAGTTTACCAAACATCAGAGCTTGATTGACCACAATCGAACACATTTGTAAGTTATTGATTAAATGGTTCAATTGGTAATTAACATATCCTTCTGGAAGAGGACCATTGACTAAAGTTTAAGGAGGTAGATTTGACCCTCCCGCTCCAGCACAGGTATCCATGTTGCTATTTCAACAATGGGTAGAATACCCCATTGTATCCATGTGAGATTGCAAGATCACAGTCATTGCTTTGTGTTCATGTAAGTTGCAAGCAATGTATGTGCTTTGTTTGAATTTGTTCTTCAGAGCTGAGATATACATGCGCATGATGAAATTATCTCTCGAATCAACCAGTAACAGCTGCCATTTCTTGCAAATTACATGAAGACATAGCCCTCCATGGTGACAATTAAATCGGCTAATTCTGCATCCCTCTACATCTCTTTGTGGCAGGTCTTCTGTAGAATTAGCCCATTTTTGAACAATGCCACGTTATTAAGAAGATTAATTCATGCCTGCAATCTAAGAATATATTTAACAATATGCTTAGCATACATGAGAATATAAGTACTTTCATGTGCCTAATTAAATTAAATGGTTGTCATATATAGATGGATAGATGGATTAAGATATTTATTAATTATCTTTTTTCTTAACTAAAATAAAACCGAATTTGACTATAAAATGTTTAAGAATTTAAAATAGTCTTTCACATTAATAAATACATAACTCTCCACTTATAGCATTAACTTCATAGTTGTAAAATGGTATACTTAACTCTTTATACATTATGTATATTTATTTATTTTTATCAATTACTTATATATTATTGTAGCTATCCTCAGACTTGCAAGTAGTTTATATTCATTTGTATGTTAATTTTATGGTATATGTATTATATGCATGCACAGTCGTAAATATAAAAAGTTTTAGAAAAATTTATTTGATGAACAATATTCAAAACGAAAATCATTTCCATGCATGCATACATAATATATGATGTGTGCATGCATGGCTTCATTGCACTTCAATTCTAAACTTTTTATACTATTTTATCTATTGTTAAATTGATTTAAAACAAATTTTAAAAGAAGCTAACAAATATTTAACCTTTCATTATAGAAATTAATAAATTAAGATAAATTGTGTTTATGCAACTTGCAAGATGAATTATATAAATCAAATTTCTTCTTTAAAAGTAGTTTATATTTTACAGTATAAGCTTCTATTATTATATTATTAAATGATTATTAAGCATTATCAAACACTTAATATTCACAATATTTATCATCTGATATGTATATATTCACAAGGAGTACTAAGGATAAACAAAATTTTAACCTCAAAATGTTCATATATTACCTTTACATGCATATATACGTATTCTAACGCATTCATAAAATATATTTTTTTCGATATCATATAAACTTAATTTGGTTATTGATTTATATTATTTTATTTACAATTGGGACACATTTTATATTAATTAAAAAGGTTATTAATTAATAAAGTATTAATTTAAAAGGTTTTATTGTATATAAATTATTATTTGTACATCATGAGAAAATTAAAAATAATTAGTTGTTCTAATTATGATAGTTACACAATATTGATATTTTGAGGGGAAAAACACATGCTGCATTTCCACGTAATATATACGTTGATATGTGGATTGACGCGAGCACATAATTACAGGATATAGATAGAGACATACCACTGCTACACATAGACAGGCACATATATTTTCCAATACATATGTATACACAATGTTGTATGTACGTGATTCATTCTTTTTTGTTTTCTTTCCAATATAATGTGTGTCCTCTAATGCTTTTAAAACCTTTGGAAATGCGTAGAAAATGCGATTTACATTTAAATAAGCCGCAAGAGGATGAACAGCATACGTAGTATATATGTTGATATGTGTAATATATACACGTTGATGTGGACTGACATACGCACATAATTATAGATATACATATAGACTACACATAGATAGGCACATATATATATTTATACACATAATTTTGGATAAATATGTCAATTACAATTATTATAAACTTTACAAGAATCAACCTTCAATGCTAAACCTTAATGTCCTCGTGGCTAACCAACAGGGACTCATAATATGTATCCTTTACTGCTTTTAAAATTTTGGAAATGCTTAGAAAATGCCATTTACATTTAAAACGCAGGAAAGATGAAGCCTTTAAGTAAATTTGTTATATTTCAAATGATAAATTATTATCTTCTAATTTAAATATATATTTTACACATTGAAAGAGCAGATATATTCAAGATGTCAGATACTATTCAATTACAAAAACCCTGCTTCTCCTGCCACGTGGCACACATTCAACACGTGGCATTAACACATGGGGGCCAGATCACCACCCATGTGTCACTACGCATGTGTGTATATACACATGCGTATATACGGTATGTTACATAATATACAGTATCTTACATTATCCTCCCCTCTGCGGCTGTGTAGATGGTGATGGATCTGATGGTCCTGGATCCGTGTGAGCTGGGCCATCTAAGGTATGACCAAATGTACTCAACGAGTCTCGAACGACAAACCGTTTCATTCGAACCACGTGAACTATCTCAACCTCATGAGATCCCACCAAATGTACTTGATATATCTGAGGACCAACCTTTCGGAGTACTCGTTAGGGACCAAGCCACTTGTGTAATAAACCAGTTGCAAGTCCCAGGTGCAGTTAGCTTGGAAAAACGTACCAGGACTAAGTCACCGTCAGCAAAATCTGGTGGAATTTGATGTCGTGCATTGTAAGAAGATTGCTACCGCATTTGAGCTCGACCAAGATGTTCAGCAGACTCTGCACGCAGAAGAGGCAAAACAACATCCAAATGTCGAGCCCACATCTTTGCATCCTCGGCACGTGGCAGATTCGATGATAACCCCACTTCACTAGGCAACTTAGGATCATATCCATACAATGCCTTGAATGGAGAGATACCAATCGAACTCTGAATGCTTGTTACATAAGCAAATCTCAAACATCGCAAATACCAATCCCAGTCCGTGTGATTGAAGTTCACATACTTCGAGATCATACCCTTGAAGGTCCGATTCAATCGCTCCACCAAACCATCAGTTTGTGGATGATACGGAGAGGCAATGAATGTTTTACCCCTAACCTCTCACACAACACTCGGAATACCTCTGCAATGAAAGCGGGGCCATTGTCTGATAACATCCGCTCTGGACAAGAATGCTGCAAAACCACATTATCGAACAGAAACAAAGCTGTTGACATGGCAGTTGCATCCGGAAGAGCACCAACCTCCACCCATCGAGTTAAATAATCGGATACAACAATGATGTACTGGTTACCTTGAGAAGAACGTGGAAAAGGTCCCATTAAATCCACTGCAATTAACTCAAAAGGGCGAGAGACATTGATGGATTCCAACACTCCCCATGGCCCGAGTCGTAGAGGAATTCCGAGTTTGACAAGTGGGACAGCTTTGAATATACCTGATCACATCACCACGCATGCTGGCCAATAAAATGATCGGCGCAGCTTCTCCAACACTCGTTGGTGACCAAGATGACCTCCAACAATAGGTGAATCATGATATGCTCGAAGAAGGTGTGGAACATATGTAGAGGGTACAGCCAAACGCCATCTGTCCTCTGGATTTGTCCCAATAAAATACAATAAACCATCCTGAAGTCGAAACTGAGCATGATATTGTCGAAACCGAGGTTCGGAAGACGGATTTGCAAACGCATCGCGTAATTGCCTCGTCCATGGTTCATGTTTTTGAGCATCCTGCCACTGTTCCAAGGATGGTAAGTCGGCATCGAATACCTGAGGGGCTTGTATCAAACCGAACTGCAGCTACTGCATGAGCAGGCAAAGTGGAATCGGAGAGGGGTGCTCGAGAAAGTGCATCCGCATCCACCATTGTTCGCCCAGGCCTGTGCACCACCTTAAAGTTATATACCTGGAGACGTAATGCCCATCTGGCTACGCGACCCACTAAATTCTTCCGTTTTAATAAGGAAGTGACAGCAGCATGATCACACTCCAAAAGTTTCACTCCCATGTAAGTAGGCATGAAGTCGTTCAAAACCCCAAACAGCAGCAAGGCATTCTTTTTCAGTAGTGGAATAATTCCGCTCAGCCGGTGAGTACTCGACTAATGTAAGCCACCGGGTGTCGAATTGAAGAATCCACAGCATCAGTTTGCATCAATACACCACCAATACCAACATCTGAGGCATCTACTCGTAAAATGAACGGACGAGTAAAATCTGGGTATTGAAGCAATGGTGGAGTTGTCAGGAACTCTTTTAACTGGTCAAATGCCTGCTGACACCTGCGAGTCCACCTGAAAGATACCTGTGGAAACTAACTCCCGAAGAGGGGCAGTTCGATCAGTGAGATGATCGATGAATCGACCCAAGTACTGCACCGTGCCCAAGAAACGTGGACTTCCTGTACTGTACGGGGACGAGGAACTCTCGAACAGCTCGCAACTTCATTGGATCCACCTGTAAACCCTCTCGAGATATACGGTAACCCAAGTAAGTGGTGTCGGTCGAACCAAACACACACTTTTCAAGTTTCAACTTCAGGCCAACTTCTCGAAATCGATCAAGAACGCGCCGTACATCACGAATGTGATCCTCCCAAGAACCAGACCCATGAATGAGCACATCGTCGATAAAATCGGCAGTGATATCAGGCATATCGGAAAGAAGCTCATCCATCATGCGTTGAAAGGTGGCAGGAGCTGAAGTCAATCCAAAAGGCATGACCAAAAACTCGTAAAGACCAAATGGTGTCCGGAAGGCCGTTTTTGGAATATCCTCCTCAGCCATAGGAACCTGCCAATATCCTGATGCCAAATCCAACTTAGTAAACCATCGACTCTGACCCAAACGATCTAATAGATCGGCAGAGTTCGGAAGTGGATAGACATCTTTGATGGTAACATCGTTAAGAGGTCGGTAATCCACACAAAATCGGAGAGATCCATCAGGCTTGGGAACCAAATGAGGTTCACATGCCCATGGACTCCGTGACGGACGACACACTCGTTTACCAATCATATCAGTAACTGTTCGCATGGCTGATAACTCCTTTGGTGACCTGCGTCGAACCGGGACTTTGAAAGGCTTTGCATTGCCGGTGGGTATACAGTGTCGAGTCTTCACACGTGCACCTTGGGACAGATCAAATTTGAACAAACTTGCATACTGTTTCTTAAGTTGTTCGATGCAGTGTGCTCGACACTCAGGTGACGGATCCGGCATTTGAACCTGTTGAGATGAACACCACCCCAAGACCGGAATCAAAGGAGCTGTATGCGTGATACAAACAGCAACAAACTTCTCTGGACGTAAAGGAACAGACTGCAAAGACACAGACTCCAAGCGTAATACAGGAGGAGAGAGTGAAAAATCACATGTACCTTTCGACTGCTTTAACCAATCACATCCCAGAATGATGTCAAAGACCTGGGAAGGGACAACCCTAAGAGACCCAGAGGGAAACTTACAGTTGGCACCCATAACCAGCGTAGTCGAAGTGGTGTACTGTGATACTGCACGAGACTGCCCATTACCATATAAAATGTGCAAGACCTTATCTGCTCGTCTCAAGGGTAATGAGCACAATGCGCGCAGAGAAGTAGTTTATGGAAGACATATTAGATCCTGTATCACAAGTACATGTACTGAAAACATCATTCACTCGTGTAGAAAATGTGAAAACTGGATGATTTGGTGGAACTTGCAACCCTTTAGATGCATAGCGGAAAAAAAGCATGGAGGTGGAGTTTCCATCGCACGGGATCCCTCCGTCGCCCGTACGATTACTGGTTTTCCGCAACAGATCCACCCGCAAGAAGCGTCATCATCTGGAAGCTCATCATCAGACATAATGGCCGCCACAGGTACACCATCCGGAACATATGGTCGCCAGCCTGGATGTGGTGGACGCCAATCAGGATACACATCGCATGCCCGCCAAGTATGTCCAGGTGCCCAACAGGCAACTTGATTGGGTTGACCTGCATTGTTCCGATTCCTCCTGTCACGAATCCGTGGATTTTGACCACCACGGGCAGGAACTGGAGCAGGTGCAGGACGATTTCGTGGAGGTGGTCCACGGGGTGGGCCCGAGGTCGACCACGAAAGGCTTGTCGTGCGGGCACATATGCAGCAGCATCAACCTCCATTGGATCAGCACGCTGAAAGAGGAGCAGGTAACCCAAGGGGAACACGGCCCTCACCAGGCACCAACTCAAAACGTTGAGCTAGTGCAAAAGCTTCCTCCAATGTGGTAGGACGAAGAGCCCGAACGAATCGAACAAGTTCGGGTCGCATAGTTGGCCATAACATACCGAGCTTAATGGGCTCAGGCATGTTAGGATATGCACGCCGAACTAAATCCCCGAACCTAATACTGAACCGCATAACAGACTCACCAGGATGTTGTCGTATCGCATGCAGTTGTTGGAAAGCATCATCTGAATCCTCAACTTTGCCAAACGTACGTTTGAGGCATTCCGTTAACCGATTACTATTGGCTTGAATCTCCGCAGCCAATCCATTATACCACTTGAGCGCAGGCCTTCCAAACATGTAGGGAATTCTCTGAGAGCACGGGCCTCATCCCAACCATGGTAACGAACAATGACTGGAAATGATCAAACCAGTGGTATACATCATCTCCCGGATCACCACAAAAAGATCGGGGTCGAACCCTCGGATTTGTGGCCTGTGAAGAAGACAAAGGAGCACTAGAAGCAGATCCCCCGGCAGGAGGCTCAGGCGGAGGATGAACCCTAACAAAGCGCTCCAACAACTTCGTTTGTGCATCAATAGCAGTAGCAATAATGCTAAAAGCCGTCTCCATATTCATTGTCATGGAAACAAGAAAAGGAAGAGGCAAAGAAAGGATACCCAACTTCTCCACCAATGAAAGAGCAGATATATTAAAGATGTCAGATACTATTCAATTACAAAAACCCTGCTTATATACAGAGACCTCCTGCCACATGGCACACATGCAACACGTGGCACTGACACATGGGGGCCAGATCACCACCCATGTGTCACTACGCATGTGTGTATATACCATAGTTACGAACGCAGCCGGGATCCCGGCCGTGTTCACCGTGTTTCACGAACACGGCCATGGGTCGTGTTCCCACGTCCGTGTTCGTGAATAATGTCTCATGTTACAAACACGGGCCGTGATCCCGGCGACCATGGCCGGGATCACGGCCCGTGTTCGTAACATAAGACATTATTCAGAATATTCTTGCTGAATATGCTCATAGAATATTTTTTCTAGGGCACACGCTGTCTTACAGCAATCCAGAAATTCAAGGCACAATAGTAGCTATCCAAGCATACTGCGAAAGCATATGTGTGTGTGTGTCTCGGTAATACTGAAGAATCTTCAGTATTACAAAATCTCTGCCAAGAGTAATCACAATTTTGAGAAGCCGTTCGTTTACTTGGCTAGGAAGTTTGCAGGGTACGTGTGTGCGGTGTGTGAGGTTATGAGTGTGTACTTCGACTTTAAAGATATATATATAGAATTATACACGAATATAATTTTCTGTTACATTCGGGTACATACACACACACATACATATATACGTGTATACACACGTATATATGTATAATATTTGAAGTGTAAACCTTGTACTGTTTTTCAGGGATCCAAATCTAAGGTTCACGGAAGAACCTGCTATTCGTCCGCCTGAAGTGGAGATTGATCAGGCTGCACAAAGGTAAGTGCTTTTGTTATTATATATTTTATAATAAATAGTTTTAATACTTAATAAGATAGCTTATTATTTGTTTTGACAGGGAGAATGACCTTATCGTTGCTCAAGCTGTAACATAGCCACTCCCGGCACAGCAATCCAGCATACTGCGAAATCATATGTCTTCACGATATTTGATAGTTTATAAGTGTGAAGTAGTTTATGTGCAAATAAAAATACTAAAAATAATATAATAAAAATATAGTATATTTTTAGAATAATATAATTTAAAAATAGCATATTCTTAAAATATTCATTAGAATATTCGTGAGCCAACGTGAGCCGTGATCGTGTTTCGTGGTCGGGTTCTTGAAATTTGAGGCTCGTGTCGTGTTGTTCGTGTTCCGTGTTCGTGTTCGTAACTATGGTATATACACATGCGTATATACAGTATGTTACCTAATATACAGTATCTTACAACATGACACTTGATAAGCTTATGAATTTTAAATAAGCTTATGTAAAATTGCTTCTAAAGTGTAAACCATTCAGAGTTTGCACAAACTGGTTTTAATCTAAATTATGGACATAAAATTTTATAGTTTAGTGTAGGCTTAAGACATATATGCCCAATCTATGCATCAAAGAGCTGCGTATACACCCATGAGACCTTTGCGTGCATACAATAAAAAATGATTTTAAATGCTTCAACGCATTTAACCTTCTTCATATATTTATAAACTTAATGTGGTAATTGGTTTATATTTTGTATTTATATTTGTCTCCGTTTTATATCAATTTAAAAGATTATTAATAATAAAGTATTAGGTTTTATAGTATAAATGGAATATTAAATTATATTACTTTGCAAGTGTATATATATCATATGAAGCACGCACACGCGTGTGGGAGATATACAACATATCCCATTAGTTTAAACACACATGACTAAGATGGTTCCGAGTTTTCACAGGAAACACAGGACGCACTTGCTCGTATAATAAAGCATTACTGCAATACAAAGGATATCACACAGGGAAAACATGTGCACTCTCTCATACACACTCCACAAACACAATCTCCTCGTACAAATGTACGAAAATGTGGCAGCCTGCAAGACGCAAAACAAGTATTTGCACCATCTCCCATCCCAAATATTTCTCGTATACTATCCTCATCACTGCAAATGCCCAGAATGGGCAGCTGCTGCTTTCTAAGCAGTTATTCGATTCTTCATTGTTTAAGAACATAACCGCTTATAATGCACTAAAATGATCATTACTAATGCATAATGCACATATATTTAATATTATAAGCTAATGATTTATCATTTATCATTAGCTTATAATATTAAATATATGTTTTACAACATGACACTTGATAAGCAAACAAGTTTATGTAAAAATGCTTTCAAAGTGTAAATCATTTAGAGTTTGCATAATAAACTAACTGGTTTTGACTTAAATCATGGACATAAAACTCTATAGTTTAGTGTAGACTTAAAACATATATGCCCAATCGAGCTGCGTGTATATTTATTCATGTATATATACACCTGTGAGACCTTTGTGTGTATACAATAAAAAATAATTTTAAATGCTTTAAAAAGCATATGTACGCTCACATACATGTGGACACAATTCACATCCACAACAATAACAACGAACGCATTTAACTAGACATTTATAACCTATTGGTTTATATAATTTTATTTATTTATATGCATTTTATATACAATTATGTTATATTAAGTAAAAGGTTATTAATAATAAAGTATTAATTTAAACAGGTTTTATTGTATATTTAACTATAAAGTTATTATTTGTACAAATCTGAAACGTCTAGTAATAAAACAAGTCCTTTCCTTTTTTATTTATATTAAATTACAATAATGAAATATTAATGTATATTACTTTATATGAAGCACCCATGCATTAAATTGTCATTTATATTACTAAAATATCTTGTCTTTCACAGTATGACAAGCATAAAATTATGAATTTTAATTAGTGTGTCTGTGTGACCATGTGGCCGGCCTAAACCCACGTGGCCCCATTGGACGGCCACCCTAAAACCTACGTGGACCCATCTGATGATTAATATCTTATAATTGAATTAAAAAGAAAACTCACAAGGTTAAGGATAATAATTAAGTTAACCATTAAATACTTACTTATTATTAAATAATTAAGCTTAGGTGCAAACTTAAAGATAAGAACGAAGTTAAGGGTTCAACTTAAGAATAAATTCATTAAGGATAATAAGTGTTATTAAATCATGGGTAAACCTACGTAAAGTTAAAGATATTAACTAGGTTAAGGGTCTAATTTTGGAATAAACTTACTAAGTTAAGTATAACAAATAAGTAAGTCTATGCATAAGTAAACTTAAAAGTTTAAAAATAAACTTACCAAGTTAAGAATAACAATTAGGTTAAAGGTCCAACTTAGGGATACATTCACTGGGTTAAGGATAATAACTAAATTAAGAGTCTAGTTTACAACTTAGTTAAGAATAACAATTGGATTAAGAGTGAGATAAATTCATTAAGTTAAGAATAACAACTAAGTTAAGGGTCTAACTTAAAAATAAACTCACCAAATTAAGTATGAAAAAGTCATTAAATAATTAAGCTTGGACATTGATAAATGTAGGAGCTTAAGGATAAACTCATTAAGTTAAAAATAATAATTAAATTAAAAATTTAATTTAAAAATAAACTCACTAGGTTAAAAATAATAATTAAGTATTAAATGGTTAAATATTATTAAATAGTTAAGCCCACCAACCGGGCAAAGTGTATTAGCTAGTACATATATGCAAGTAATGGTTAAGGGCAATGATACTTACATTATGTGTATTTTGGGGTAGTGGCTGATTGTTATTAATACACTTTGACATATAAATATGAAAATAGTAAAAAATATATATTAAATATAATTTGAATTAAGTTTACTATAAAATAATATAAACATCTTTTCACTTTTAAATGCATTAATTCTTTATCATAAATATGTATGTATAAAAACCAAACTAAGGTATTATTTAACATTAAAATACCTCATGTACCATTTACATATATATATGAAAAATTATTTTAAAAAAACAATTAAAAGAAAAAGAAAAAAGCATTCCTCTACACTCACATGATATATATATATATATATATAATGTTATACATGTGAATAAACATGCAGTTCAACACACACACACACACACACTTCAGTTATTAACATTACAAAGTATTTTCTTTTTGGGGATATAAACTAACATCGCTAATATATAATATTCTAAAATTGATCAAACACTACTTTATATTTCGGTTTCTTAAACTAGCATTCATCGGTTACATATTGAATATATATTGTTTCATACCACGGGTACCAATGGACGTAAACAGATGATCATTGTCATTTTTTGCTTAGACTTACATTAAAGTTTATAAATCTTTTCTAGGCTGTATAAAACATAAATTAATTAATTAAAATATTTTAATATTTACCAAGATATGTTACTAATTAAATATAATTTAGTATAACTGATTATCACTCCAAAGTCTTCTAATATATACGTTTGGGTTGCATACTCACTTACCTCTTCCACTAACATCTAATAGTTCAAGGTTAGCACTTAAATAAATCACATCAAGTTATTTCATATAACCATAATACTGAACATATGTTATACATTAAACATATGAGAGAAACGGCTCTCTCTCTCATCCTAACGATACACACCTGATATATAATCTCGTGTCTCCCCTGTTGTATGTGATGTCTGAGTGTGTACATGGCAGTTTGAAAGTCAGGTGTAAAGAGAATCCAGAAATGAAAATACACACACACACACATATATATATAGCATAAATGTATGTGTACGAGAGAGAGAGAGAGAGTTCATACATGTTGAGTATCAAAATATGCTCTATCGATATGCTACGCACACGCATATTGTAAAATGAACACGCAATATGACATAACTATATTTCAAGAAGTTCACAGACATAGACATAGACACAGCCACGCACACACACTTGAATGTTTTGATGGAAACTACAGAAAGGTAAACATTTGATAGCATACCTTTAACCAGCTAAAGCATGACACTTTGATTAAACTATAAAAAATAATCCTAAGTGGGAACCCTTCAAGCTTGACAATCATGATGGTAATCTTGCAAGTCCGATACTATTCCCTGTAATCCAAAGACCACAGTAAACCCAGCGCACACACAAAACACACGTATGAAAGACAGAAACCTGAATAATTTCTGTAGGCTGGGCTTGTTGCTCTCGAGAGTTGCGTAGAACTCTTTGGGAATATCCACCTTGCAGACAACGCAAGAGCAAGAAGCCATCGCATGAAGCAGCAAACACATTATGTGATACTCATGGCCGCAAGATCCCAATGTATACCAACCTGCAACATTTTACAAAAACACAAATAATTTTATTTGACATGTATGCATATAAAAATCATTTGTGTTCATCTATCACTCACTCACACAAATGCGTGTCAAATATATGCAGTAAATCAGACCTTCAGTTGTGAAGCCCTGGGAACAAATTGGACATTCACTTTCAGGTGTTTAACATCCAAGCTACTCGATGCCTGGAAATACAAAGTAATAGACTAAGTACACCTGTATGTAATCTTGATTTACTTACCGTGGCCCTGGGCCTCTTTGGAGCAACAACCTCCGATGGACATGGTTCTTCAGCAGGCCTTTTGGAAGCTGGACTTTCCTGAGGTTTCTTCTTCTTCTTGTCCTTCTTCTTCTTGTTGTAGTCGTGAGTTTCTCTATCTGCCCCGATCTAGACTGCTCCACAGCAACGTAATCAACCGTATATTTAAGGAAATACTCCATGTAGCACGCCTTCACGAAGAACACCATCATCTTCTCCGACTGCATCTCATGCCCATACACGTCCTTGTATCGTTTCTTGATAAACTCCGCAAAGTCCTTGTCACTACATGTCTTCAGAAACGCATATCCTCCCTGGATCTTCCGAAACAGAGAATGAACTTGAGCAGTAGAAGCATTTGTTCTGACCGTGAACCACTTTGTGACAATCTCCTTGTTGGGTTCCTCAGCATCTTCTGCAGAATGTGTGTTAGCTTAAGTAGAAAAAAAAACACAATAACGTACCTGCACTTAGCTCCGGTGACGGAGGGATCTTAGGTGTCGGTGTGAAGCTTTCTTCTTTTGAACATACTCGTCCTTAAGTTTCTCAATCTTCATGTTTCTGGACCGCTCCACAGCAAGATGATCGACAGGCTCCTTGAGAAATACTCCATGTAGCATGCCTTGACGAAGAACAACATAATCTTGTCCGAGTCCATCTCTTTACCATAATCTCCATGTACCGTTCTTGATGAATTCCAGAAAGCCATTGTCCGAGCATGTGTTTGCAATCACATGAGTTCTGTTTGTCTGCTTGAAGATTTTCCCGATTCTGCCAGTGCTAGTCTTCGCTCTGATAACAGCCCAGCTTGTAATAATCTTCTTATTGGGTTCTTCATTCTCTGCAGCATGGTATGTGGGTTCCACGGAGACGTTTATCTCTCTCTAACTCACCTTGTGTGGTGCTTTCCTTCTTAGGTACTTGAGCTTCTGTGGCGCTAAGCTCTTGGGGTTCTGTGGTGATTTTGCCATTAGGTTCTTGGGCCTCTGACAATCGTGGGAATGAGCAAAGAGGTTGAGAACAGCAGGAGAAGAGTACCTTGTGTAGTGACTTCCGGCGCCGTGGCCTGCTCTTGTGCTCCTGGGGAATGCGTGAAAGATCTAATGAGGATAACTACTGATTTGCACAGGAGAGCCTACCTTGAGTGGAAATTTGCGGCGTATCGAAGGCTTGAGGCTGAGGTGGGGCTGAATCGGGTGCGCTAGGGTCCTTAGCTCCGCCTTCTTCCTCCTGCAACGCCATACCTTTCTCTAATAAGTTAGACCGTTATGACATGATCAGCCGCTTATGTTTATTTATTACGTTTTGTTATATATTTTTGCAACGCATGCTCAAAAAGAGTTCCCAGCGCTGAGCGAGCATGTTGGATGCACAACTGCAACATCCTGCTCACTGCATATGCCCACAACGGCATCCCATAGCGTCTGTGTATACTCATATCAACTCATACATACGTGTATTAAACAAAGACTATTCCACTTCGTCTATCTGTTTTCACCTCTGATTACGTCACTTTTATTTCAACTTTACTTCTAATTGTCTATATATGCTAAAGGTTTATTAAAGAACGCTTCAAACGTAGCTAAAATCCACGCGCTCTACCTCAACTTTGGACAATCTCTATAGAACGTAATCAATGTGTGTTGTCAAGTATGTGTTGTGTAAACGAGTGCGTATTTAATATATATCTCAAACATTACTTTTAAAAATGCTATGTATAAATATATACAAATGTAATGATATAAGATATGGGTATATCCTATTTTTATTAACGTGCAAAAGCAGTGAGATAATAGTACTCTCCCACGTTACTGACCGGGATTCGATTCCCCGGGTGAATTTTGTTGATTATTAAAATGATTACATACTATACATTGTAGTGTTATATCAAATAAATATTAAATGTATACAATAATTGGATTTAGCACTCATTGACAAATTAATTTGCTTAGTGATTTCTGATTATGCATGAAAAGAACAACATCATATATATGGACCTCAATAACGCCGTCCATGGAGTTTGAACCCGTGACTAAACAGTTACAGACACTGAGGTTGAACGGCTTATGTTATACTGTGGTATGTATATGACAATAAAATACTTAATAGCGTACTGGTGTAGTGGTAATCAGAGTACTGCCTGTTTGTACTTGAAACACCATTGAGAAAATTATATACATCTATATGATTGCTCAAAACACGTATCCAGTTATGTATATAGTGGCAGATTCAAAATATATAAAAAATTAAATTGTATTGGATGTGATGTTTACAGGCAGGTACTAACGTGACAAACACAGGCGCTATGTATATATGTCCGTATTTTGCAAGTTTAATACATATAACTAAGTGGGTATACACGTATATACGATGATGTTCGATTTGATTAAACAATACCTCTGCACGCATTTAATCGTGTATTAATAAGTAAATGTGAGCCATATAATGAACTTACTTAATTAGCCATGTACTTAACAAATAAATGAGAACCCTACCTGAGAAGAACAAGGGCCCTAGATCAGGGTTTTAGTAGATACATGGCGCAGCAGGAGGAGGAGGAAGGAGCGGCCAACGCCCCCAATTCACCGATTTCGGCCGCAGTAGAATCTACACAAGGTACATTCCTTCCGTGTGTTCGAGAGGGTTTCATACATCTTGTTCTGTTCTTCCAGAGACCGAGGAACCAACAAGGAACCGACCAGTCAAGGTACATCCGTTGCTGAAGAAGCCCAAGAAGCTAATGGGGCTGTCGCTACAAAAGGTAGATTTCTATCTGTTGAATGATTTTGTGAGTGCTTAAAAAATGATTGTGCAGAGAATGAGGAGGCCAAGAAGACAGTCACGAGCTGGCTCACCGTCAGATACAGGGTTAGTACTGGCGAAATTGCGGTTCTTTTTGGGCAGATCAACAGGACGCATGTGTCTGCAAGTAGCTGTTCCGATGTGGGTTTTGTGGATTTCGTAAGGAAACGGTACAATGAAGTGTATGGCAAGGATATGGATGACTCGGACAAGATGACTATGTTCTTTGTGAAGTCGTGCTATATGGAATATTATATGGGGTATACAGTGGATCATCTGTCTGTCGAGCGGTCCAGGAGGTTGGAGACAGAGAGGGCTAATGCGTCTGTCCGGAAGAAGACACCCAAGAAGAAAGCTTCACCAAAGGAGCCTGGCCAGTCTTCTGCGGAGAATGCCACATCAGCTCCTGAGGATGCTCCGTCAGCTCCTGAGGATGCCCCGTCAGCTCCTGAGGATACCCCATCGGCTCCTGAGGAGGATGCTCCATTGACTACAGAGAATGAGGCTTCAGTTCTAGAGGAAATTTCGCCTTCTAAGAGGCCTGCACCAACGAAGGTGTTTAGCAGGAAGAAGAAGAAGACTATTGTAAGTTTAACTGCTTTACATCTCTGGTTATGTCTGTATGGACATATGTCTGTATGTGTGGGCATGTGTGTGTGTGTGTGTGTGTGTGTGTGTGTGTTGTGTGTGTGTGTGTGTGTCGGTATGTATGTATATCTTTCTGTAGAGGACACCAACGAAGATAATGTTTTTGCAATGCAGGAGAAGCCAAAGAGTCGTACCCAGAAGAAAGAAAAGGAGAAACCCAAGAAGGCAGCCAGCACACGAGGTACATTTTGTTATTTACTATTTACATATTGACACATAACACTTCTGTGTACGTCTATGAAGAGATACCTGCATTTTCTCTCTCTCTCACACACAGGCGCGCGCACGCGCACACACTTTGACATGTCTCAGTTTGTTTAATGCCTATACAAACCAGCATTTATCTAATTTACTCATAAATATAATCCATGACAGACTATGGAAAGTCCAAGGAAACCATCAAGAGCTGGTTCGCAGTCAGGACCAGAGCTTCTACAGTGAAGGTTGGGGCGCTGTTCAGTCAGATCCACGGAGGCTATGCACATGCAGACACGTGTTCAGACAAGGGCTTTGTGGAGTTCATCAGGAAACGATACAAGGACGTGTATGAGCAGGAGCTGGACTCCAACAAGATGATCATGTTCTTTGTCAAGTCATGTTACGTGGAGTATTATCTGGGATACACAGTCGACCATGTTGCTGTGGAGAAGTCTAGGAGGGTTCACATAGACAGGCTGAAGGACTACGTTTTGCAATCATCCAAGAAGAAGAAGAACAAAACTCCATCTAAGGAGAGCAAGGAGAGCAAGGATAACGCTGTGGAAGGTTCACCGGAGTCGCCACCACGAGAGGATACTCCGTCAGCTCCTGATGATGAGGAAGATAAGTCAGCGCCGGACGTGGCCCCAGAAGTTCCGGAGGATATTCAGTCGGCACCGGAGGAAGTTCCATCGGCTCCCAGCAGACTCCAGCGTCACCCGAGGAGGCTCCATCTACGAAGAGGCCCGCTTCTCCGTTTCCATCGGATATGGTTGTTCCAAAGAGGCCAAGGTCCACGGTAATTTATTGAAGTTATATTTACAATTCAGATTAGATTTGTTTGATAGTTTGGACTCATTAACTTTGTGTGAGTGTGTGTGGTGCACCCGCACACGTCAGTGTGTATGTATTTATTCTTATTAATTTGGAGGTTATAGATAGTTTATTTTTCTTCCATATTAAATAGAACTGCTACATGTTAACACACGCACGTACACACGGTGTTTCATAATACTGTGTAAATTAGTGTCCTTATTTTATACACATTGTTTTACATCTGTGCCAGGTGTGAGATCCCTGGAACTCGTAGAGTACGAAGGTCCATATGTCAAAGGTTAGCTTGAAATCTGTTCGGAACACAAGTTATCATAGATATGCCCGCACTCCATAGTTGATCTCAGAATTACACTTACTAGTCTTATAATAGTGGATATATGTGATTGTATAATGTATTTTGTTAATATTGTTAACATTTATATTGATTTAAACATTGTTTAATTTAAAATTAATACACATGGGTGCGTATTACATAATAATCAGTAGTTAAAGTAATGACTAGTTTTAAATTTAATATCAATCTATTTTGTTTTATTAAGTGATCAAACCTGGTGTTGTTTTATCATCAGGTGGGGCAAGGCCATCCTGCTCGCCAAGATGCCATCGAAGAGATGTGATATATATGTTTAATTTACTTTAAAATATAATAAAGCCCAACATATATATAGTGGTGTATATGTTTAATCAAATTGATAAAGACTAAATTGTTGTATATCTTTAATAATTTCTTTAAAATCTTCCATTAAAACGAAGTTTTTACATATATGAAAATTTCAATTTTTTGTTAAATTTTTTAAATAAGCAACGTTTTGTAACTTCATTAAACTTACATTATAAGTTCAATAAAAACATTAAAGTATTTAATAATACAAATAAATATTTGGTTTTTTATTTCATTTTCTATGTACCGTTGGGACCGTCAGATATATTAAATTAAACAGATTATTAAATAATATATAAATATGATACTTAAGAAACATTAATAATCTTAATATGTCATAATTAAGCTTAATAGAACCTCATCATGTAAATTGTATGTTTAGCTAATGTTTCTTTACACTTCAGAGTTATTACGTAACTATGACATATTTTAAGAGTATATATATAATTTTCCTTTAAAATATTATATAAATACATATATTAATTTACTTACATACAAATTACATTATTTATATTTTTAAAATATAAAGAATTAGTAATATATATATATAGATAGATAGATTAATTATTTAAACCATTCAGTTAAAACATATTTTTAACATATACTGTACTACATTGTAGATAAACCATTGTTTTTACCTAGGGAGATAAAGCACCAATATATTTTTTTCGTTAATTAAAATTTAAAAATAAAAATGATATTAAAATATAAAATATTGTTAATATATTTTCTACTTTGTATAATTATTATTTCTTGAAAGCAAATTACAACTGAATAAAATTAAACTATTATATCTTTAGAACATAGTACATATCACTAATAAATTGATAATCAATTAAGAATATATTATATTCAAGCCCCTTACTTAAAACAAAATATACTACTAATGTACGTATATTTTATATAATTAAGATGTATTTTAAAAAAATACGCCCTCCCCCAAAATTGCATGTGAAATAATATAATAAATATAAACTTTTTTTGAGATATATTATTGTTTAATAAAATAAGCAAAATATAAACAAGCTTGGTTAGCTTCATGTTTCACTCTTATATTATACATATAAATTTAAAATATATGTATAAACTTTTGATTTATATATTGAAATATTAAGATATTATTTATGAGAGATGAAATATATATATGCGTAATGTATATACATTAGTACGTCTTAAAAGTTTTTTAAGAAAGATATATGTGTGTGTGTGTATTCTTCACAAGTCTTTCGATATTTATAATGAAAATTTACATTGTTTTATAATTATTACTTTTATGTATATATAAACATATATGTGTATATAATATAGTTTCCATTTTATATAGTCAATTACTTAAAATGCAAATGCTATTTAAACAAAAATGTATATACGTGTGTGTGTGTGTCATAAGTTGTACGGGGGTTTCAAAGTGATCAAATTGAGTGTACATATGGTTTCATACGTTACATTACTTGGATATGTACATTCGTTGTATGATTTATGTTCATGTGTTACATATATGCTATTGGTACACCCCTGCATATTATATTTATAAAGTCGTTTTTATATACAGTGATATATGCCGTAGTAAAAAATGCTACGGATTAATAATTAAACTAGATTAATAATTAGTAAATTAATAATTAAATTAGTAATTAAATATTTCCGTAGCATTTTTCGACTACTGATCACTGGTTATATATATGTGGACGTTGCCACGCTACATGATATACCAAGATTTGGATCTGTACGTGTGTGTGTCAGTGATAGTAAGATGTTCAATTAGTTATGCACACATTTGTATCTGTCGTATATAAAATGTAACTAGTGGATGAGTATGAGAGAGAGAGACAGCATACTATACAAGCTGTTGAGATTTTTTTAAATAAAACAACCACTTCTGTCTATATGCACACATAGGTTGTTGAGATCTTTTGAAGTGAGCAAGTTGTTGATGCGGACCTAGTTTGTATGGAATATCTAATACCAATTTGTAATAATATTTACAAAAGACATTACATACATGAATGTGATTAAGAAAATTAAATATTTTAAACTAAGACTAAATATACCATTTAGTTTATAATCTATATAGTTGTGTGTGTATGTACATAACTTATAATAACCATGTAATAAATAATTAAAATTCTAATTTAAAAAGATGACTTATAAATTTGGTTTTACTTGATTTTATTTTTTATGTGCCTTTGTGATATGTGAAATCTCCAATGATTAACTTATAGTTTTGTATTATTTATGTTTGTAAGTATACTTAATTAGACTTAACAAAGGTTATTGATACAGTATTATATTAGACCGTATACATTTTATATGTATATGATAAAAGAATCCTTATGATTGCAGAATCTAAAACTTAAGTTTGCTACTACTTGTCAAACACTTAATTCTCTTTAGTTTAACGCTTCTAAAAATTTATAAAGACCTTTATTCTCCTATTATTTCACATTTAAATAATATGCAAGAGCCCTAATAATATGTTTCCTAGGATGGTGACAAATGTTAGTTAGCTACATTTTCGTATATAAATTTATTTCATCGAAACTTCTAATATTATCTGGCAATCTTTTGTATGATTCAGTAAAGGTGGCAAATGTTAATATACCATTGGGTTTACACACACACACACACACACACATGAAAATGAGGGGATATTTAAGCTGCAAATAGATGTAGATGTTTACTGGGACAGCCGCCACCTTTTCTCTTTGTCTTGTTTTGTATGTCAGAGGAGAAACGAAACTGTTTACGCTTAAGCAACCCGTGAACCCCTGCAGTCCCCAACACACACATTGTATTTAAACACACACACACACACACACACATATATATATATATATACACTTAATGATACGTATAACAACAAAATTCTGCTTCCTCCCACCGATTATATATCAAAATACTGACTAGCTACCACCTTGTTTGCTTGAGATGAACATGGTGGAAAGTAAATAAAATAATAACAATGTGGTATGCAGTGCATTGTGTACTTTTGGATTCACTGTGCGTATGTGAACAGAAATCATTGTGTTTTTAATATATATATACATTTGTGTGTGTGAGAGACGTTTATCAGCAATGACAGGCTTGGTGTTATTGATGTTTCTGGTGTTTGTAAGAGATAATAATGCAGAGTTGCAAGCTGGATTCTATTCTAGATCTTGTCCACAGGCCGAGTCCATAGTTCGAAGCACTGTATCGACTTCTGTGCGCTCTAACCGCGGTCTCGCTGCTGGGATTCTCCGATTACATTTCCACGATTGCTTTGTTCAGGTACATGTACCCTTCACTGTTGCGTCTCTGTTTAATCGTTTACCATGCACCATTACATACAGTTTTGCGTTCTAGTTTAAAATCAATTATGTGAGTACTCTCCTTGTTCTGATTTTTAAAAAGAAGAAATTACAGTTTAGAATAGAGTATTATATACATTTTTCACGTTTATAAGAGTGTTTTCATAGTGTGCGTCTCTCTCTCAACAGAAAGTTACTCAGTCTTCATGGTTATTTTCTTACCTTGTTTTTCCACATTTTATTTATTTATTTTCGTCGTATATTATCATTTTATTATTTATTTAATTTCTGCTATTTAACTTGACCTTGTTTGTTCACTTGCATTAGAATTTCTATTATGAGTTACAACACATGTATCGCATGCATGTCGATATATGTATAAACACCACGGCGTGTATGAGAGAGAGAGAGAGAGAGAGAAAGAGAGACAATGTGGGACTTGAGCTTCGTATGTACATCACATCGTACGGGTATACTGACTTGTGAGACAGGGATGTGATGCATCAGTGCTATTGGATTCAACACCAAAAAACGCAGGGGAGAAGAACGCCGGGGGAAACTTAAGCTTGCGAGGATTTGAAGTAATTGATGCAGCAAAAGCCAGACTGGAAGCTAAATGCCCAAATACAGTCTCATGTGCAGACATACTTGCCTTTGCTGCCCGTGATGCAGTCGTAGAGGTAACACACACACAGTGTGTGTGTGTGTGCATACATAGTACAACACGTATATACACACCTTATACATAATGTTCGGTTTTATAGGCAGGAGGTCCTGGTTGGGATGTTCCTGGGGACGGAGAGATGGACGGATTTCTTCAGCAGCTGAGGCAAGTAGCAACTTGCCAGATCCATCTTTCAGTATTGCACAGCTCACTCAAAGCTTTGCTTCTAAAGGCCTCCCAAGACGACATGATCACTCTATCAGGTTGTTAAGTAGCATTCATAAAACACACACACACACACACACACACACATGCACACATGCACGCACCTTTGAGTTGTGGGGTACCTCTCATGGATGTCAGTCCTTTTCCTGTGTCTTTTAGATAAAGTATATATTCACACATGTCACATTCCGATTTTATATTTTCTTAGTGGATTTGCTGTAAGAAGGATATGGGTTTGACATATATATATAACGGGAAAATATGTATAAGATATGTTATATGTGTTATATTAAATTATATAAAAATATATAGATATCGTATGGATAATAACAGCATAGATATGTTACACGTGTACATAGACCCCACGAGACTCTAAATATACACACGCACACACAAAAACACACGTATATACACCATACTAAAATTGTACATAATACATGTGTGAATGCACAGGAGCCCACACACTTGGAGTAGCACACTGCAGAACATTCATGAACAGGCTGTATGGATTCAGCCCGCAATCTGACACAGACCCAACACTGGATCCAACATTAGCACAGAGCCTGAAAGCACAGTGTCCCAGGAACAACCCCAACCCGAACACAGCGGTGGCACTGGACCCAACCCCAAACACATTCGACAACAATTACTACGCTAACCTCGCACTGAGGAGAGGAGTGCTGTCTTCGGATCAGATACTATTCACTGATGGCTCTACTGCGTTGAATGTAGCTGCCAATACATTCTTTGCTAACTCCTGGCTTCAGAAGTTCCCACAAGCTATGGTGAAAATGAGTGCTATTGACGTTAAAACTGGCGGCAAGGTGAAATAAGGCGTAACTGTCGTAGGGTCAACTGATTGTATATGTCTAATCCTTCTCTACGTACTTGTCCAAATAAACGCTAAAAACCAACTCTACATAGACAATCTACACACACACATGGATATCCAAATAAACGCTAAAAACCAACTCTACATAGACAATCTATACACACAGACGAATATAAGCCTGTGCTAGATGTCTAGAGAGAGAGACACAGACGTGAGACGTGTTAACATCTCTCTTCTCAAGGCATATGTATATATAGGTGTGTGTAATGAAGATAAACGCATTTACAAAATAATAGCACGTACCGTTAATTAGTCATCCCGAAGTAAAGCTTTACACAAAGAATCATCTCTGCTGACAATATACTCCCCACAAGAATTAAAAGAATAAAAATAAGGAAAATCGAAAAGAAAAGAATCGACCTATTTTCGCCAGTTCTTCTGGCCGATGAGGAGCCTTTTATCGTTTTGACCAGGTATCTGTATTATCCGCGCCTCCCACCGGATTTGCACCAGTAAAGAACGAGTAGTCTCTATAGCTTGTGTCTCGTCTTGTAACAAAAGCCATCCCTGTTTACAAGTTTATTTGTTAAATGACAGTGTATTATTTACACAGAGACACACGTATATGTGCATGTATGCACGTCTCTTATTTGTATGCATGTGTATAGATGCAAGCATTGATTCAGGCTCTCCTCGTGGATATGCATGTATACAAACGTCTATTATGTATGCATGAAAAATGCAAAACAATTAGGAAAAGTTTAGTCTAACAATGATAGAAGTATATACATACACAATAATTATCATGCATCATAGGACGTCATGGCTTCTGATTATATATTATGATATAAAGCTACCTCTGGTCGCAATAATCGATCCATTTCCAGCACAAGTCTGGATAGACCACATGGTCTAGAGCTCGTAAGTTCCTGTGACAAGAGCGATGTACCGTACAAGAGATCGTAAGACCTCGGGTAGGCCGGAAAAGCTTCACACCTAAGGCAGTTACATCAGTACACATTTATTCATAGACATTTATTAAGTGAGGAAATATGATTAACTAGAACAATAAGTATTAATATTCACAGATAAACAAGCAAGTCCTTATGTTACACACACATTATACGTATGTACATAATGCTTATACGGGAGGTCATCGTCACAGTCATTTATTATGTGTCCTTTTCCTTGTCGGAGACACGTTATCATATCAGTAACATAAGGTGATATTTACATAATCAAAAGTCCGACCATATGGATTGCAATATCCCTAAGTGTTAGATAGCATCTCTCTCTCACTCTGCGTGCGTGTGCCCGCGTGTATAAATAGCTTACCAGTCATGATGGACACCCAGTAGTCCACGGTCAAAAACAGCGGATAGTGTGTTGTTTGGGCAGTAGTAGGTACAACGTTCATCACCCACACAGGCTTCCCAGACGTCAGAAGCGCAGCATTGAACCCACCGTACTGAGCATTCATGTCCATGACATTCCGTACTACGTTCTGTGGTGCGGATGGATCATCAGCTCCTGGCCTTTTCGGATGGTCCGAAAATATGACCGGAGTTAATAGGGACCAGTAGTTAAAAAGCTTTGCCAACCAGGATTGCACGTCCTCATTAAATTCCGTTGTAGGCATTCCTGAAACACGAAATGTAACTATCCGTGCAGCTTGTACATTGCCGGGTAGGCCTCACATACATAAATACACAACATCATATACTTATGTATGCATATATGACACTTTATGTTAGTCTATTATGAATGTGTGTTGAAAGTTATGCATGCGTGTGGTGTGTGTGTGCCCGCGCGAATATAACTTAAGCTGACAATTTAGTGATGCATAGTGTACAAAGACACATACGCGAATATAGATATACATACGTAACGAGACACAATCTACGTATCCTAGGCATTTATCTATTTTCGACCTATTCTATCTTCTGTGTGGCACAGCTAATACATGTATATGCGATTTGTTAATCTAGCTATCTAACTGTGGATATATCCATTTAGTACCGGATCATCTGTCTGTAAATGTGTGGTAGTTTATGTATTTAGTATGTATGTATGTATATAAGCATGTTAACGTGAATATAACTACTGCTACTATCTAATGCACTTACCGTATCTTGCAAGACGTCTAGCGGTGAGCATGAGCCGATTTGGCCATTGGTGTTGCTGTTGAACTGTACGCCATCTTCCCTTTGGCGCCTCTGTTACGCAAGGCTTCAGTGATTTATTCCAAGGAGTATCCGTGTTAGAATCTTCCTCTTGACACAATCTAGACCGCCTAAATATAAAAAAATTCGTTAACTCGAGTAAATAAAGTAAATCTTTAATGTAGTCAGCATGGTACTCTGTAATAACAATGAATATACGTATAGTCTATATACTGTATACTAGTATAATAATGGTAATGAGAATTATACCTTGAAGAGTAGCAGTGCTGCTTGGTTGTCTTTTGCCAGATGATGGTTTGTCCATTATGAGCAATTGGCTCCAGCACATGCTTTGATGTCAGCTTTCCCATTGTTTTCCTCAGTGCATTGTCCGATTCAGTTTGATTTAATGACGAAAGCGCCCATATGAAGTAACCTCCAGGACGAAGTAACCTATTCGCTTCAAATAGAAATAATCCATCTAAATAAAAATAAAATACGTGTGTTAGCAACAAATATTCATATGTAAGAAAAAATATTTCATATTCCGTATGTCGAAAATTTAAGATGTAGTGTGTGTGTGTCTGTGTGTGTGTAGAGAGAGAGAGAGAGAAAACGAAACCACTCTAAGCTCACTTACGTGTTACACATACTATTAACGAAAATGTAAGTGACGGGCCTTATGTACGTACAAACACATAAATGTCTCTCTTCTCTCTCTCTCTCTCTCTCTCTCTCTCTTCTCTCTCTCTCTCTCTCTCTCTCTCTCTATATATATATATATATATATATATATATATGCCAATATGATATGTATACACACAATGTCTTTGCATGTATACATAAGCTACCTTTTTGATGCCATTGAACATCACAGCGACTGCAATGGATGGCATCATAAGCTGAGAAGGGAACGGAAGTTGCTTAGAGGAGAAGGAACCAATCAGAGCAGGGAGCCCACGCTCTTGGGCAATTTGCACTGCAGCTCCATGTTCCTCATATGCTGATATTGACATGGTAAGGACATTCTTCGAAAGAAGATGAGCTGCAAAGGAGGCCAAGCCACCACCAATATCTAGCATCACACGAACCTGCAAACGGAGCACTTAAATAGACATATGCATATGAGCATGGTACATATATAAATGTATGGTGTGGTGTATATATCTTCGCATATGTACCCCAATCTCATTCATAGACTTGTTGTCATCTTTAGACAGCATTTCCTGAAGTCCTAACACGTAATTCTCCATAACGGACTCTTCTAAAGGAAAGTTATCACATTTTCCTCCATCATAATTCTGCATGCCATCAGTCATATGTACGTGTCATTTATATATGCACATAACCACACACCACACACACACAGAAGACAGTACCTCCTTGGTTGTTCCCGAACGATCTTCACATTGCTGCTCCATACATTATTTGCGCATGATGGCCACTTCTGGGGCAGTCGATATCCCTTAGGTGGCCGTATGATGCACTGCTTCTGTATATGACCGCATGCCCGATCTGGGTTTTGAGCACTGTAGCATGGAACGTGATCTTCCATGCCTTCTGAACATGCCTTGGCATTCTTAAGACTTGGATTATCCGTGTTAAACACGGGCTCGTAGGTAATAACTTGAAGTGCACCTTCTTGAAGCCTTCTGTAGCTATTATATACTCTGTGTCTACCCCGGAGCCTAAAACCGTGACAAGGAGGAGAATGCTCGCAAAGCAAAGTGAGAGGCATTTGAGAAACGGTATTACCAACCTACTCCTGTTCCGAACTATGGTGGCGGGATTTGTGGTAATTTAGGGGACTTTGTGGGCGTGCGAGAATCCCATGAATGAGGAGAAGACAAGAGCTATGTAGCTATAAATGTTATCGGCTTCCGGATGCTTGTAAGAAATAAAGAATGAACACCATTTAGATCTGCGGTGCTCCTGTTCCTTAATGTCGGAATTACTCCGTGTGTAAATCCCGTTTGCTTTAACACTTAAGACTCCTCGGGCGTCGGAGGCCTAAACTTTGTGCCATTTCAAGCTGCTAGAACAAAGAAGCTGTCACACACACATGCACATATCGTAATATGCAAAAAGGACTAGAAAAGCGTGCTCCGTTGGCAAAATGTGGATCATTCAGGATAAGAATTGTTTAAGGAGTAATTTTCAACGCGGAACATGAGATGAGTTCTATCCAGCAAGATCATACTAAAATAACAACGCGGAGAATGTGGACACAAGGAACTAAAGAACTTAAACTATGCTTAAGTTACCAATAAATGAAATCCTTCTCTTAACTTAAACTATAGTGTACCCAATGAAATCTAATGTGAGATCTAGAATGTAGGTAACTCACTCATAGGAGGAAGATCGGGCAGCTGTAGCGGGAACCACTGCAGAATGGCATTAGAGATCCCCACAATGCGGTATTTACGCAACTGGGATCATTGTAAACATTATGCCTCAGGAACAGTAAAAGGAAGAGGAATCATCCACAGGTTTAGAGGCCTGCCTGGAACGCACAAAAAACATAAACAATAAGAATACGGGAATATGATGAACTTTAAGGGAGAAACTGCCCGAAATGCACACAGAGAAAACATTGGAAAACGGCTAGAAACCTATCTTCGTCAATAAGCTTGCTTCTTTGGCCAATAATTGAACCAAAATCTACATTTTCCGTCTCGGATCTATCTAGCGATACTTCCCGGAACAGACATCCTAAGAGCCTGCCAAAATCTGCCTCTAGAATTGAGTCAAGAATCGGCTAGAATCTACATTTTGTGGTCACGAAGCTAAAATCCCTAAAGAAGAACCTGAACCCTGTAAGAATCGAAATTTGTATAGATTCACTCTAATCCGTCTAGCGCCTGTAAGAATCAGCTAAATCCGTGCTGCGAATTGGCTATACTCCTCTAGCGCTTCTCAGAACCCTTAAAGCCTCTGAGAACCACCGAAAATCAGCTAAGAAATCTAAAACTCCTCAGAATCGGCTACATCTGTCTAGCGCCTCACAGAAATGACAAGAAAATCAACCAGCATTGAACGCAAGAAATTTACCTTATACGAATTCCTCCTCGCCTCCAAGAAACCCTATCTATGGCGCACACAGGACACAAGAACACGGGCGATCCAATGAACGAGATGGTGAATCGCTCGGCCAGCGTTTACTACATACACGTCAAATGAAAACGCTCTGCTGTAGGTTAGTAACTTTTTATTTCTACCGAAGCTGATTCGGCTCCATGTGCCGAACCTATCTACTCCATGTGCCGTACCTATCTACTCCATGTGCGCGGTGGATGTCAAAAAAATTATATTGTTTTACTCTGCTGGCGATCGCTCACGGGCTTCACGGCTACATTCTCTCTCTTACGTGGCATGTATGGGCCTCTACACGTCATATGAAGACAGTCTATTAATAATAAGTAATTAATTAACTTATGCTTTTAATCTTAGATTTTAATTAATTGCCCTTTAAATATGTAATTAGATTAATTAAAGTTGAGGTACAATTTTAAACTCAAGCATCACGGGCAACCATGGTTTGCCTCCAATTTCTAAGTTTGGCGCCTTTAACAAATCTCTCTACAACTGGGACACCTATACATCGGTTGATTTTCCTTATTATTGTTAAAATACTCAAACTTAGTTGGGTTGTGGCCACAGAAGATGCAAGTCGGCCCCGGAGACGACGGCTTTACCAAGCCTGCCGATGTGGTCGGCTCCAACGAACTCTCAAGTCTTTTAAATTTCTTAGACCTCCCAGTTTTGGCAACCTTCTCAGCCAAAGGCTGGGCATCCTGTGCAGGTTCAGACAAAGCTAGAGTTCCCACAGTTGGAGATGTTGGGGATGGAGGAGGCAAGCTCAATACAGGTGGAGGTTGAACCATAAGCTGGGATTCAGGAGCAGAACTGGGTATACCTTGTGGTGCCTCCATAGAACTCTGTGCATTGGGAATCCCACCGAGAGGCACATGCACTTCAATTTCATCCCTTTTCTCGTTACAGTTTCCCTTAATGTTCGACCTATTGTCTTCCATCATCTTAGAGACTTCAAGAATAGGACGATTACTGATCTGGAAATTCACCAATTTAACTTCCTCGTTGCACGCCGCGTTTGCATGGTCTAGGAGATATCGATCCAACGACGAGTACCACTTCTCCTCTAAGACATATACACCTGACATGTTGTGAATATGAAAAAATATATGAAGAAACCCAGAAAATGTGAAGAAACCTAGAAATGTTTCCTAATTTATACTCCGTCAAAGCGAGCACGTAGTGTCCGTGGAATATGCCTTTTAAATTCCCACGTGTAATTATACGTCACTTTCTTCCACGTCACATCACTTTAAGTGACATGGCAGATGATGTGGAAGGGGTAATGCTAAAAATTAAGAAAAATAAAAATATATAAAAATCAGATGCATTAATCTTAAACATCTTTAATGTATATATCTATAACATTTTAAATCGAAATCAAATTAACAAATACTAAAATGAAATGGTTCACACACACGTAAGTCTCTCAAAGTGTACGTACAGAAACCTAAGTTTTACGAGTATAAATATATAATCTATTTGAGATCAAAAATTTGGCCAATAATTGTACATTTTCTGTTTCGGAACAGACATTCTAAGAGCCGGCCAAAATGTGTTTATGACCAGTGTCGGTTACAGTATGTCTAGTGCTTATTAGAATCTACATTTTCTAAAAATTTTCTTAAACCCTTAAAGACTAACCTGGGGTTTGACATTTTTAAAATGCAGATTTTACAACTGAAAATAGGCACTGACCTGAATGAATGAATCTGTCTAGCGCTTGTATGGGTTAACTTTAATCCGTCTGGCGCTTATATGAATCTTCTAAGAACTCCTCAGAATTGGTAACGTTACATCTCTCTAGCGCCTCAAGGAATCTAATCAACCAGCATTGAACGCAACAAATTTACCTTATACGAATTCCTCCTCGCCTCCAAGGAACCCTAGCTATGGCGTACAAAGGATACGAGAACACGGAAAGAAATAGCGATCCATGAAAGATGGTGAATCACTGTACTTTTCATTTTTACCGAAGCTGACCTGTCAGTCAAAATTTTACTTTTTACTTTGCTCTATGGCTACATTCTCTCTCTTACGTGGCCTCTACACGTCATAATCCTAGTTAAGATTATGTATACTACATTACATATTTATACTTTGTTACAACAGTGAAGAAGGTGAGTAAGGTTTCAAGGGCATATTAACATGAAGCTTTTTCTATATTTAGGGGCCCTTCACACATGACATTAACATTAACTTCTCTTCACACTTGAAAACATTAAAATTTGACATTAAATTTTTATATGATTTAAATTAATGTGTTTTCACACTTGTCAACATTAACATTAATGTCAACATTAACATTAACACTAAAATAGAAAGGAATTAATTTTTTTTTAATGACAAAAATTTGCACCATTAAAATTACAACATTACATTAACTTATTATTCCACTAAATATTCATTCAAGGTTTGAGCTGCAGTGCGAGAGCAAATCTATGGCACGACGATCAAGTCTTCATTCAGGTAAACTCCTTTCACTCTGAGCATGTTAGGCATACATCTAACCGGGGATCTATAGTTTTCTCGGCTGCATCTTCTTTGAACCCAGGTGTCGCCCCTTCTCAACAGCTTGGAAGTTCTTGATCTCCATTAGTATTGCCTGATGAATCCACATCTCACGTAGAAGGTGTGGAGGAAGAGGTAGAGGTGATGGAAGTTTGGGTAACACTACCCCGTAGCATGTGCCCCCCAAGTGGTTTTCAAGCTCCCCGCCAAGCTAAATGGTCCAAGGAAGAAATGATTTGCCTCATTGGGTTGAGAAGAGCTCAAATCCTTCAGGTTGACCAACATCATAATCAGTGAGGCCGAATGAAAATTATGAGAGAGAAGTGGAGCGAGATTGCCAAAGACATGGCTAAGAGCGGCTTCATGGGGTGAGACTGGAAGAAATGCAAGGACAAGTGGAGTAACATCAACGGGATCTACAAAGACATCAAGTTGTACGACAAATCCACAGGCTGCGCAGAGTATTTCCAGATGGATTCAAGCGAGCGGATAGCAGCTCATCTCCAATCCATGGATCGTGATGTTTTTGAGGAGCTGGAGGGGACTCTTCATGACAAGGCAAACATCAAGCTTGTGAAGATACTTGACAGTAGTGCTAGACAAGAAGCAGGGACTCAGTTGAGTAGCAGCCGCCAAACCGGCAAGCACAAAGCTTCTGTGATCGATGACGAGTTTGCAACAGATTTTGAAGCGATGTAGAGGCTGAGATTGAGGCGGTGGAGGTGGAGGCTGATGTTGAACCAGAGAAGATTCCTGGCGATCGAGAGCTTGGATCGAGTGGTCGAGCCTACAAAAAAGCTTGAAAGACTAAGAGCTTGGTGCTGGTAGATGTGCTCAGATCCGGGAATGCTGCTCAGCTAAAGATGAATGTTGAGGACGAAGTCAACAAGTTGAAGAGGCATGCAAAGAGGATGGAGCTTAGCAAGGAGCTTGTCTCCATTGAGGAGCGACGACTACAGATGGAGTTGGCTTCCTAGAATGTTTTCAACAGATCCTGGCCTCTCTGGTTGCAAAACTCCTTGGTACTCTTTTTTATGTGCATGTGCATAAGCATTTACATGCATATTTATTTCAAAATATATACTTAATTTTTTGTTTGTTTTTTAGGCCCGAATCCTCCAAACTATCCTCAATGATCGAATTCATCCGGAAAAAAATAAACATAAATATACGGTAATTTTTCAACATTGTTTTTGTTCTTGTTTTTTTTTGATATGTTTTGTTTCTCAGATATTTATGGATTGTCTCTGGATTTTAACTCTTGTTTTTCTCTGACTGAGATGGAAGAGGACAATGAGAAAAGCAGGGAGAGAATAGCCAGGTTGAAGCGGAGGTTAGACGAAGATGATGAAGCCGAGGAAGAAGTATGCACCAAGAGGATGAAGAAGCTTGAGTAGCTGCGTCTTTGAGAACAAAGCCCGTCGAATGATTGTGGTGGGTTCGGCCTTGCTCATTTCACTGGTTCGATACTTTCGTCCAGAATTTTTACGATGACTCTCGATGGAGCCGGATTTTTGGGATGAAGAGAGCCACTTTCAATGCTCTAGTGGATCAGCTCCAGCCTCTCCTTGAGTGAAAGAACACTGTTACCGGCTAGCAGTACCTGTGTGAGTTCGAGTTGCTTGTACCATCTCCAAGCTAAGGTATGGCATTTCATTTTACTCGGTCTCTAAGAACTTCGGCATCGGTGAGAGTACTGCATGCGAGATCTTCTAGGACACAATCACAGGAATCCGAGTAGCTCTCGGCCACCTGATCAGGTTTTTGGAGACTGTTGAGGAGCTTGGTGGAGTCATCGCTAAGAAAAGTAAACTCCCCAACGTTGCCAGGGCAATGGATGGGTCTTAGATACCAATTCAAACTCCAGAGGTGGATCCAGACAGCTACAATAAGCACCATCGATTCTCAATTGTTCTCCAGGCAATGGTGGATAATAGGAGAAGGTTTTTGGATGTGTATTGTGGTTGGCCAGGGTCTGTTCATGATTCAAGAGTTTGCAAGAACTCAAGGTTTTACAAATGGGGACTAGCCAAGGAGGTGCTTCAAGAACCAATATTTCCCCTTCGACGCTTCAACTTGAAGCTTTATCTTGTGGGGGATAAGGCTTACCCATGCTCTGCTCTTGTCATGACCCCATATAAAAAAGAGAGTTCCATTGTCCAACTTGAAAAGGTTCTACAACAAAGAGCTTTCTCAGGCTCGAGAAATCGTTGAGAGAAGCTTTGGTCTTCTTAAAGGTTTTCTTTTTTTGGTTCATTTTAAATTTTTTTTGTTGTTTTCTAAACTGAGTGTGAAGGGAAGTGGAGAATCCTTCAACATGGTGTTCCAGCAGAGCCAGATGCCACTCCAGAAGTTGTAGTTACTTGTTGCATTCTCCATAATTTTTTGCTTGATGTTGGAGAGGAAGAAAATGATGAGGAATTTCATGAAAAAATTCGGGTGCGCTACTTGAAGGGAATGATCCTGCGGGTGAGCAAATTCAGGAGAAGATTGTGGCATTTTTCCAGCCTCTTACTACTCGATTTCCAGCTCAAACTCAAGCTTGAGCTTTTTAGCATGAATTTAAATTTTAAAAAATTAAACTTAAAGTTTAAACTTGAGTTTGAGCTTTTTAGCATGAATTTAAATTTTAAAAAATTAAACTTAAAGTTTAAACCTAAAACTTATTAAAGTCTGAATAAATTAATGTTAATGTCAAAAAAATAGTTAATTTTGAGTTAAAAAATTAATGTTTTCTACTCTAAAGAGGTATTTAGTATTAATGTTGACATTAACATTATTTTGAGATAATGTTTCATTATATAAACGCTTGTGTGTAGACGGTGGCCATAATATTTCAACATTAAGTTAATATTAACATTAACTAGAGTTAATGTTAATGTCACGTGGGAAGGGCCCTTTAAAGAGTTCCACACCGTATAATAATACATAAAACATGTGTTCAACGTAAACTTAATAACTAACCTGTGTCTTTTGTGTGTAGATATACAAATACTATGAAAATACAGACTATTTGCTAGACTTAAACATATCTTTTGGACTAACTTAAATATTTCTACGTTCTCTTTTATCTTCTTTAAGTTGACAATGTCCCTTAATCTTGATTAA
Source organism: Selaginella tamariscina (assembly GCA_003024785.1). Lineage (NCBI taxonomy): Eukaryota > Viridiplantae > Streptophyta > Lycopodiopsida > Selaginellales > Selaginellaceae > Selaginella > Selaginella tamariscina. The sequence goes on from PUQB01000945.1 coordinate 58,893, forward strand.
TACCCATTTTAATTAGTTCCCTTTTAAGATTATTTGTTTACATTATAACACTAGTCAACAAAACTTTTTATACACTTGGTGTCTGTTCGTACACTTACAATTGTGTATGTGCTAAAGATCCTTCCATGTCATCACAACCACATAAGTAAATTTATAAATATAATATTAATATAAATTTAATAATATAAACATTTTTAGATAATACATAAATACAAATTTATATTATTGTATTACTTATGTAGATTCTCTGGAAATGCTATATATAATTAACTATTTTTATATGTTTCTATTTTAGTAGTTACTTTAAAATATAATTTAAAATGGAAGAAATATATTTCTAAAGAACCTTTAGGGTTAATGTACATTAATTTTATATTTTATTTTATTTTACATGCACAGAAAAAGAGAAATGAAATATTTAGTGGCTTAATTACATTTCAGATAAAATTCAAACTGCAGCATTGGCGGCAACTTCTAAGCTTTTCCGCCTTTATTGTTAAAATGCTCAAACTTAACTGTCTGGAGACGACGGCTTTTATCAAGCTTGGGATGCGAGTGAAACCTTCTCAGACAAATCTGGGGTCCAGAAGAGTCTCAAGTTAGACAAATTTGGGAGCCTCCATGTTTTAGCAACCTTCTGCTGGACATTCACAGGGATGGACTGGAAGAGGCATCCCAGACAAAGTTGGAATTTCCACATGTGGGGATGGGTTGACAAAGTTGGCGGAGCTATTGAGAATCAAGCTGGAGGGGCTTTCTCCGACAAAGTTGGAGCCAGACTTGATATAGTGGAGTCCACATGGATTGAATCATAACTGGCGATTCAGAAGCAGAACCAAGGAGACAATTTCACCTTGAGACAACTGCATTTTCAATTTCACCCTTATTTCTTATCAGAATTGCCCTGTAATGTCTAAGACAATTATTGATCTGGAAATGCACCAATCTAACTTCTTCATCCTTTGCATGATCTAGAATATATGGATCCACCTGCGGTCTTGTCTAATGTCACTTCATATTCAAGTTCAATTAATAATTGAGTTGGTGTTTTATATCTGCGATCCAGCGAAATAAATATTATTAATTAGTATTGATGTGTCCTAATTTCATATTTCTAAAATAGGTTATTAACACATCTTGTTTTTAAATATAATTAAATTTCTGCCTTGGCATTATTGGAATATGCCTTTAAAAAAGATTTTAATGCATCCGACATGTAAGTATGCGTCAGCGTGCATTTTGCCAGGCTGGCTAAATACCGCACCTTCCATCACTTTGGCATTTCTAGGGTTCATCTCAACCCTAATTCCATGGCGCGCTTGGAGGAGCTTCTGGCTATGGCGCTGGTGCACAGAGGTATGCATTTCTGATAGATCGTGCTAGCTCTACCTCAGAGTGAAGCATTTCTAGACTAGATGAAGAATTCTATGTATGGGGGCTACAGGCTATGGCGTCACTGCACAGACTCTAGCATTTGTGCTGGATCGGCCTTAGAATGAAAGTATTTGTAGAGAAGACTCGTTAGATGCAAAATTCTATGTATGGGAGCCAACGATTCATCCGTTTCGATGCTTGGACTAGAGCAAAGCTGTAGCTTGGGGAATTTCACAGTAGGGAAGGCATTCTGCGATGAGCACTTACTGGGACAATCTGACACGAGCATTTCCATGGATTCCAAACCACAGGAGCAGCAAGACGGGGATTTCAAACAGGAACCCACTTTCTCAGACACGGATATAAAGATACAGGACTATGTGGGTAGTGAAGGAACAAGTGAGCATACCTTCTCTTGCAACTTGGAGGACTTCAGGTCGAAGAAATATTATTTATTTAACGCAGAGGCCCATGAGCTGATGATCAAAAGCCTCCTGGAGTCGTCTAATCCTTCAGCTTCTGAGATTTCAATCGCAGATCCGACTTTTCAACCATTACCATGGCAGAACAAGCGAGGAATCACTTTCAATAGCGCTATCGAGGACCGCTGGAGGGATTTCAAAGCGAAGCTCGGTGTGAAGATCGATGCTTCTCGGAAGAGGTTTCTGTTCCACAAGAGAGACGCAAGCAGGTACATTCTATGATATACGTATAGATAGGAGTTAACTATAGACATGTAGCAGGTACATTCCACATATGGGACAGTGGCTTGAAATTGTGAAAGCTTGCCACATTGATGCTGCTGAAAGGCACTGGGGTAGAAATCTCACAAAACATCAGATAACTAAACGGTGGATGTATGGAGAGAGGAATCATGGCATACCGGAGTCCTTCGTAGATGCATTCATAGATAACTGTGGGTGCTGCAGAAGAGAATTGCTTCCTCCAGTGCCCACCACCACAGCCAAGTTTGCAGCAGAATAACAAGAAGCGTAAACTTGGTAAGAAGTTCAATACACAGATGTTTGATGTGCACTTCATCAAGCAGAGGCTGGACGAGATTGCCCAACAAGTTGCTGCAGCTCAATTGGATCGTGAAACGTCCGATTTTAAGATGGGCACAAAGGGTTTCGAGGATTTTAAGCGTTTTGGACGGATCTTCTTCGGAGTTTGAGAAGATCGATGAGGATGAACAGAGTAAGCTTAAGGAGAAGATTACTGCTATTCGTAATGAAATGGACTCTATGCTTGTTCATTTACCATCCATGTCCAGAGGCAAGTTTCTTCATTTCCTAGAGGCTATGGACGGTGCTATTACGGAGCTACGTAACCCGGACTTGGACAGGCAAACCTTCTCTCCCAAGGTAAGTTTATACACCGTGTGTATATATACACTATGTAATGTATTTATACGAACGCAGCCGCATAGTTGCAGATTACAAGATGCATTTATATATGCAGTTTGTTGTTAATGTGTTTACGTTTGAAGAGTTTGGTGGTTGTAAAAAACACACACGCACGTCATGTTATATAATGTGTATTTTGCAGCTACCTGCTATTGCGAACGAAATCCAGAAACCAAAAGAAGCTAAAAGAGTGAAATGGAAGGACTTGGCACGCTCTTGATGAAGACCACGTTTTAATCTCGACGGTATATTCTCTTCTTTTAATGATTGTAGTTGTCCAGTAATGTAAATTGACCTTGTTTTAAACAGGATTAGTCATAGCTTATTATTAGACGTGTCATATCAATGTATGTATTGTGTAAGATTGCATCTGTCCAGAATGTACTTGTTGGTATGTGACTCCCTTGTGCTTATATCAATACACGTATATGCAACAATATCATGTACTGTAGATTATGTAAATTATTCATAATATCTTGCACGATATATAGTAATATTGTTTAAAGAACTAAAGCATTACGCAGCCGGGGAATCGAACCTTGGTCAGTAGATGAGATAATTTTCACAACCATTAATCTCAAAAGGAGAATATACTCACGAATACAAGTTTTGAAATTACATCAATCCGTAAATAGTTTCTTTTATATACAAGTTCCATGTTTCACACGGAATATGAATTATATTTAAGTGTGTGTGTGTATTGTAATTAAAATATAATTATATTAAAACAAAATTATTATTAGTATTAGTGTGAATTGAACACTGGTAAAATAAAATTTTATATTAAGAAAAAGGTTTTAAGAGTTTTTTAAAGGTGAATGCAAGTAAATTTATATAATTTTAAGTACGTTCTTAAATGTATATATTAAAGTTGAGTGGGAACCAGCCCTTAATACTGAAACTGTGGTTGAAATTCAGTTTATAATTACTATACTTATGGTATAGTTTAATTAAAATTAAAATTAAAATTAAATCTTCTTTAGGTAGTCTAGTGTGTGTGTGTGTATGCGAAGTATTATCGAATAACGAAACAAATATACGTGTGCGTTAAACTAAAAACCATATAGCATGTGATATTGAGTACTTGTGTGTGTGTTTGTCCTTGAATGCTTACCAAGCAGAATGTTGAATGTCAAACGGCGTGGAACTTTTTTTTAATTTATTTTTAACTATTCTATTTAGTTTAATAATTCCTCAAGCTAGAATAAAATTAATTTTGTAAAATACTAATCCCTGAAGTGTTTGGAGAACTTAAAAAACCCATAAACGTCACAAATGGAAGTGAACATTTGAGGAATGGGTCGGAGTCTGCCATGTTCCTCTTGGCCCTGGAATCAGTGCTGGATAACATAAACACATCCATCACTGCCTTTCTCAGGCTCCTCCAAGGGTTCAATGTAGCATATCCCTTGTATATACTACCTAATTAAGCATATTCTCTCCCATTTAAGGCCTTTTAACCATATTTTTAGTCACTGTTTAATAAAGAAATAAATTAACTTAAAGACCGTTAATATTAATCAATTGTTAAATTAAATAATATTAAACTGCGTAGGTGTATAAATTAACTTTTCTACTCGGTAATTTAATTAATTATTTTTAAATTTCAAAGAGAAACAATTATTAATTAGAATTATTTTTATATTTCAATTTATATAAAAAATTTTTATTTAATTTAATTTTTTCATAAAATCAAAGAGAAAAAGAATTATTAAGTTTTTCTTAAATTATATTAATTAATATTAAAATTTTAAGATGGTAGGTCGATGGCTATGGGAGAACTGAGATGGGAAGGATTGAGCAGCCTGGGATTGAAGCGCAAGAAGCCCAGCCAATCCACGTGGTTGCAGAATACAAAGGACTGGATTGAGAGGAAGAATTTCGGGCCGGGCGGAGGGGCCGGGATTGGGTGCGGGATTGGACTCGGACTGGGAATAACCGGATCTGTTGGGTTTGGCTCCGGTCCTTGGAACGGTTTGAGGTTGCTGTTCGGGGTCGGTGCTGGGTGTGGAGTCGGGATTGGATACGGTTTTGGTTATGGGATGGGGATTCTCTGGGATAGACCTCCACTTCTAAATAACAAAGACAAGAAGCTTGTGTTTAGCAAAAATTGAGATAACAATTTTAGTATATTATTGTAACACACACGCACACACACCGTGTGTGTAAGCAAACATGTAGGCAGCCCAGTACTCACAGACGTCACAAATGGAAGTGAGCATTTTCAGTATGAGTCAAACACCTGCCTTTCTTTTGGGCCTCAAATATGCGTTAGACACATGAAATCAGTGTCCACCACAGAACACCCAGCCCCATTAAACTATACAATACTATACACAAGGAGCGTGCGTGCGTGTGTGTGTATGTGTGTGAATATGGTACCTTATTGATGAAGCTGACAAAAGCTTTGCCGAAGCATCAGCTAGCTGCTGCAAACCTGTAAAGTACATGCATAATACACACACGCTGGCGCGTGCGCGTGCACACACACATGCCATTGTATGACATGTATAACATCCTGAGGATGCGTACAACATCATAGAAATGCACCCGGCATCTCTTTGCACACGAGCACATCTGTAAGATGAACAAGAGATTAAATGATTATTATGTGCTAGTTATATGCAGATCCACACACACCTCGAATCAAAGGAAGCGCCTGTACTCAGCGGCAACCCTAGCTATGAACCCTAAAACAGGAGTTTAGAAATAAAGAATGAAATAAAATCGTTAATCACTTGTCAGTCTCGTACTACAAACAGGTTAGTTGTTAAGTTTTCCATTGAACACATGTCAAATGCATGCATATTGTAGGACTCTCTAACTACACACACATATACTACACACACATATGTATAACTAAATAGCATATAATAAATATTAAGAATGTTGATATATATATATATATATATATATTAATGTTTAACACACACACACATGTATGTAGAATTACACACATACATAGGCAATCTGTGTATATGATGATGTTATATATAAAAATTGTTTTTGTATGTGTGTGTATGTTTATATGCCAATATGACATATACATGTGTACATGTATATAATCCTATTTTGTATATAGAATAATGTATATAGCTCATAGTAAACTTGAAAACAAGAATGCAAATATAAAAAATATGATATATTCATATTTGTGTGTGTGTGTGTGTGTGTGTGTGTGCGCGCGCGTTTTCATGACATGTAGCATAAGGACAAACTCAAGCTTCATGAGTATATTAGTATGTAATTACACCATTATAGTATTTTAATACACACAAACTTACACAAACAAATATTATTTATCCATAAAGCAGAATGATTAGAACATACATTGCTTTATTATGAATTGAATAATATAATATAGTTATATAGTAAATTACAGCATTTTATATATATCGAATATGTAACTAAATAAATTCATTTCTATCTTTAAAATTCTAAGTAAATGTAAGAACAAAGAAATATCTGCATACAAGCCGCAGGACTTCCCAATGTTATAAATATATTTATCTGATGATTTTGATTATATAATAAATGCAATTAAATAAATAAATAAATAAATAAAATTGAAATAAAAAAAACAAAAATTGGTAAAAGAATTTTGCAGAGGTTTGTCAAACAAGCTTCACAAATGGATATCAGCTTGTTCGTGTACACTTGCATTTGATTTGGGACAGCCTTTTAAAGTGTTAGACACAAGAGCATAACCATTCTCCTAGCATGTCCCGAGAGAGAGACACACACATACACATGTGTGTGTGTGTGTGTGTGTGTGTGTATATATTCTTCTTACTAATATTAAATTAATAACATACACTACCTGGACCGTTGGACTTTCATATTCAGCAATGTATATCTAAATATACACATACATACTTACATACGTATGCCATACGTATGTGTGTGTTCATTAGGCATGCACATAAAGATCCTGAACTCTTGATAATCTCAAAATGTAGAATCCATGGGATGTATGTAAAGTCATCACACACATATAATATAATATTCTAATCAAAATATACCTTAAATTTCATTTGGAAAAATTTAATTAAGTTTCACACGATATTTTAAGAAAATATTCTAATTTAACAATATTTTAATTTTATAAAATTATAATAGTTAATAAAATTTAATATTAACATAAAATCTAAACCATCCAATTAATTCATACCCTTCACCTTATACATTAAAATATTAATATATATTTTATTGCTGGTATTTAAAACTCTAATTATAATTTTTTAAATGAAATTTAAAATTGAAATAAAACATAAGTCTAAATAAAATTATAGATTTCATGGTCAATAAATAATATCTTATTATAAATATATTCTTTATATGCCTTAGATTTTATTTAATTTAAGAAATTATAATTAATAAAAATATTAGAATATCTTAGTAATTTAAAGTATATGAAAAATATGCTTCATTTGAATGGTTTATATTTCAACTTGAAACTCTTCAATATTAATAAGATCTTCTACCATAAAACTGATTCACTGCCCTCTAAAATTTAATATAAATATACATGTTTGTCCTTCATCACATGTATGTGTATAATATTTTAAAGATACAATGTGGTTGGAATATATATATAATATAATAGTTTGACAGTGTGTTGTGTCTCCTTTTAATACAAGAGAGAATTTCGTTTAATTAAAACTAATCATAATTAGAAAGCATTTAGCTTAAGTTAATGTTTCAAAGAAATATTTGTATATTCTTAAAATATTTATAAGGTTTAAAAATAAATATTTATATATTCTTAATATTTTATAGTTTATATTAATTGTGATTCTTTTAAGAGATTTAACCTGTTATATATAATTTAAAATAGAATAAATAAATAAATAAAAAGTAACTTTAATAAGCAAAAATTATTAGTAAATTCATTAAATAATTAGGACAAAACAAAAAACAAGAAAATTATTATAAAAGAAAGCCATTGGATTAAATGACCGACACAACTAAATGGTACGTCATCAATTTAACTTTAAGTTTAAAATGTAAGTTTATAAATTTAATAATTGTTAATTAATATGTTAATTGTTAATTAATTTCTTTTATTGAATTATTCTTATTTATATAATAATAACAAATTAATATTTAATATCAACTTTTGTACACAAGTGTTTGTGGACCATATGAGTTGCTTGCTTGAAAACTTACAATACGACAATGAAATCCTATATATATAATATAATAAATGGTGTATATTGTATCATATTTATATATTGATTAATCAATATCAAAGGGGCATTCCATGAAACTTGGATCATTGTACATCCAACTTGTATAGGGACAAAAGGATTAAGATTCTTGGGAGAATATTCAGTGAGTGTAAAGGGATGAACACCATTATAACCCTTTAAACACTAGTAAACCCTAGTAATCAATCAATCAATCATGGGGTTAAGGGCAGCGCTTGTGCTGTTGCTTGTGTGTGCCCTTTTCGCTCTTTCACATGCCAGATCTTTCCATTTCAATCCAATTCGCATGCCCTTTGATGATGATATCGATAATCTTAAGGGTACTAGATGGGCTGTTCTTATTGCTGGCTCTAATGGATATGGAAATTATAGACATCAGGTATGTATTATTCCTACCTATATATATATATGCACACACATGCATATATACATATGATGGGTTCAATTTGTGATAGGCGGATGTGTGCCATGCCTATCAATATGTGTGTGTGTGTGTGTGTGTGTGTGTGCGCGTGCGCACATATATATATATGATGGGTTCATGATTATGTTGAATTTGTGGTAGGCGGATGTGTGCCATGCATATCAAATATTGAGGAAGAATGGGTTGAAAGAAGAACATATAATTGTGATGATGTATGATGATATAGCCAACAACCCTGATAACCCACGGCCCGGGACTATTATTAATCATCCACATGGTTCTGATGTGTACGCCGGAGTTCCAAAGGTGTGTGTGTGTGTGTGTGTAGAGAGAGAGAGAGAGAGTGAGAGAGACTCTTCAATTGTATATATGCATAAATATAAAGTATTTTATAGCATAAGGTGAAGTTTTTAAACATGCAGTATATGATTGACCAGAGGGTTTTTTTAGATATGATTGAATTGTAGGGGGGTGCTGTCATATATACATATATGTATATATAGATAGATAGATAGATAGATAGAGAGAGAGAGAGAGAGACCTCACTCATGTACATACACTTGGATGCGTGTATATACGTATATACAGCTGAGTGACCTTTAATTGATGGGTTTATATGGTTTATACAGGATTATACAGGAGAAGCTGTGTCTGTTGATAACTTATTTGCAGTTCTCCTTGGAGACAGAAATGCAACTACAGGTGGAAGTGGAAAAGTAGTGGACAGTGGGCCGGATGATTATGTTTTCCTCTTTTATTCTGATCACGGCGGTCCTGGTGTCCTTGGTAAGAATATACACACATATGTTTATCTATTCATACAGGTTTTAATCTTGGTTTATAGGAATGCCTGGATTGCCCAATCTCTATGCAAATGACTTGATAGACGTGTTGAAGAAAAAACATGCGATGGGAACCTACAAAGAAATGGTATGTGTTCATATACATTAATATACGCACGTATTATGTAATGTTTACAATAAAACTTGAAATTTTGTAGGTGATATACTTGGAAGCCTGTGAAAGTGGTAGTATATTCGAGGGATTATTGCCCGAAGGACTCAACATTTATGTGACAACTGCAGCAAATGCAGTTGAAAACAGCTGGGGAACTTATTGTCCAGGTAAAAAAAATAGTTGTATATATACAGAGTGTGTGTGTGTGTGTATATACGAGAGGACATATATATCTCTATATCTGTCCAGGCATGTATCCCTCGCCACCTCCCGAGTTTGACACCTGTCTCGGGGACCTATACAGTGTTGCATGGATGGAGGACAGGTTGGTTTTTGTCACGATGTTCTTTATTTTTGTTTATTTGTTTATTAATATTATCTCAAACTGCAGTGAAGTTCAAAATCTCAAGAGAGAGACTCTACTTCAGCAGTATCTGACGGTAATTATATAACAGATACATACGTACATTTGTGTGTGTGTGTGTGTGTGTTATATATGCATGTAATGTATGTATGTATATATACAGGTGAAGGATAGGACATCAAACCATAACACATACCAATCGGGATCACATGTGATGCAATATGGTGATGTGCATTTGAACTCTGAACAACTTGCGTGGTTCATGGGGTACGATCCTGCAAACGTGGATAAGCCCCCAAGCAATGCTCTTTTTCCCATTACAAATGGGGTTAACCAGCGTGATGCAGATTTAATACATATCTGGCGTAAGGTAATTTCATGTTTATATTGTTTAGCTGTTTACAATTGTTAAACATTACATACTAAGCAATGGTTTATGCGATTTTGCAGTTTACCAAAGCTTTAGAAGGAACCAAACAGAAGAAAGAGGCACGGAAGAAGATGATGGATGCTTTGGCTCACAGAATGCATATAGACAGGTATCGTCTACTGTATACGTATATAAAATGTCTATAAGAATATATTTAAAATATTTAGTTATTAATATTAATATGTATATTTGGAACAGGAGCGTGGAACTTGTGAGTGCACTTTTTTTGGTTCTGAATCTGCTTCAGAAATTGTGGGGAAAGTGAGGCCTGGGAAGCCTCTTGTTGACAATTGGCAATGCCTTAAATCCATGGTAAAGTATATACGAGTGTATATATACATACAACGCACACACACACACACACACACATAATGTTTACTTATAATAGGTACGTGGTTTTGAGTCGAAGTGTGGTTCACTGGGACAATATGGAATGAAGCACATGAGGGTGTTTGCCAATATATGTAACGAGGGAGTGGATGTCGAAAGACTAAACACTGCAGCTAGTGAAGTATGTTCCGCTAATGCAGATCCTCAAGTTTGGAAGCCAGTGACAAGCAGCCAGTTTAGTGCTTAATACGCATCTGGTTTAGTGCTTAAAACGAGCTTAGGATGTGGGAATGTAAATAGAAAATCTTGTACAATAAATAAGTTTGTTAAAAGGTTACGATGCAATATGTTTTATATTTATTATTTACTATATAATTCAACAATTGATATGCTAGTCATTTTATATACTAGCATATAAACACCCTGCCCACCTCACACACGTGTATATATATACATTCCATTTGTAAATTTTTTTTTAATATAATCAAATAAGTTTAAATTTTGTCTTCTTTATACATTATATATAATATAATTCTACGTGAGAAGATATAAAAGATAATGACAATGTCACGTGCTTTATGTAACCATAAGATTGTATTATAAAGTTCTATATCACATTATTAATTAAAATTTGTTGTTCTAAATAGCTATAAATGCTTATAAGATAATTATTAAAGAAATTTCTTGA
>PUQB01000946.1:0-70074 GCA_003024785.1 Selaginella tamariscina
CGCTCTAGATCCTGATCCTTACCTTCCTCATAATGCCTTGGGTGCCACCTTGGCTTAATTCGCCATATGTATAAGGAAGGGTGAGGGCTCTGGGGGTGGCATCCCCAACTCCTGATGGAGTTCCATCAACATAATATTTACGCTTGATCCCTCATCTATGATAACGTTGTGGATTGTGTGGCCCGCCATTTGGACAAGTATGGCCGGTGCATCATCCACAAAGTCTAATGTCATCGTTGTGACCCTTGGGGGCACTGTTGTGGGCCCGTGCAACTCCCAAGTGAGGACTTCATATAGCCTTGGGGATAACCGCAATAGCTCTCTAGGTTTTCTGTACCTACCCGGCGATGACCTTGTGTACTCCCGTCGTCACCCTCGTCCCTGGACCTTGCGCAAGTTTCACCTGCACCTTCGCGCCCACTGTCCCGGTTCCACAAGTTTGGCCGTCATTTCCTCCTCTCCATTATCTTCCTCCTCAAGGTCAACTGGTGGTCTTGTTTGTTGGGCTTGTGATCTCGTGATCACCCTGCATTGCAGCTCGGGGGTGACATCTCTACATGGTTGGCTTGTGGTGCGGGGACTGGTGTTACCAGGGCCAGGGTTGGTCCTTCGGCCACTCTTGTGGCCTTTGGTACGTGCGCATCTAGCATGGGCTTGAGCATCGCGATCCAAGAGCATCGGTGTGGGTGGTGTCCGTTGCACATCATACAAATGTTCCAGCCGTTTGTTCTTGTCATCATACCTTGGTCAATACTGTTGGCGCTCCCTGGAGTGTGACCTCCGGTTGTGATCTCCCAATTGCGATTTGCAGCGGGGTTGGCCTCCGCGGCCCCATACTGTTGGTCTCTCAAGTGGTCCGCCTCCTGTCACTCAACAACCCAGGCGACTGCTTGGGGTAGCATGTATTAAGAGCTCGGTTAGCCAGTAACAATCATCCGTGTTGTGGATCCATGGACGTTACACACCTTGCAATATTTATCCCCACGCATAGTGTAACCTAACTAAGCGAGAGTCGTGGTTAGGTCCTCCTGCCATGCTGCTGCCTTGTGGGCCTCCCTTCGCTGTGATTGCTCGTGCTTCCTGGTTCCCGACCGTCTCTCCCTTCTGGTAGGTTTTTGGAACGTCTGAGAGGTTCTCCTCGTCCGTGGTGGTGTCGTTTGCCCTCTCGGCGTTTGATTTGTCCTGCGTCTTCCTCTCATGGCGTCTCTCGGCTTCCCGCTTCTCAGCCTTCTTGGCATATCGGAGTAACTTGTTGAACGTCAGATCATCATCTAGGCTGATCCACTTGCGAATCTCTGGCCGCAATCCCTTCCAGTACCACATTTTCTTGGTCAAATTGAATGGGGCATCCCTTAACCGGGCGATGTACCCCAACATGCGGACTGTGTATTCGTTGACCGACCCTCCCACCTTCTGTTTCAAGCTCATTAGCTTATGGATTACCTCTTCCTCGCTCTTTTCCTCCCGAAAGGTATCCAAAAATGCCCTCCGTGTGGTTTCCCAACAAGCTCCTTCATTTGCCTTGTGGAATCACATCCACCAAGCGTGTGCCCTTTTGTCCAGATTGCACGTGAATGCACTCATCTTCTTGTGGTTGTCGCTTACGCTCCTCAATTTGCATATCTGCTCAAACTTGTATACATGCTGGTCTGTGTCTTCACCCTTCGCTCCTTAGAATGTAGGTAAGGGCACTGTTATTGTGCTTTCTTGCATCCGATTGAGCACGCAAGATAGTAAGGTCACTGGATCGATTCCCATGGCATCTCGTTGAGCTTGGGAGGTGCTTCGATCCGGACCCTCCACTTTGGACGTGCTATAGTCTACATCCCGGTATTCTCCGGGTACTTTTCTCCTCCCTCACCCCCCGCCCTCCTGTTGAGGGTGGGTGATGAGGATGGGCTCCTCTTGACTGTCTCTCGGGGGCCCCCTTCGCAGGACCAACCTAAAGGCTGGTGCGTGGCATACCTCGGCTGGACAGTATTCCCTCATCTAGTGAGTGGTTGTGTAGGACCATGCACGGAATCCCCTCGCGGTGTCAAGATGGTTGTCGCTGACAAGGTGGATCCTCCTAGCTCTGAGACAATATCCCTCGTCTCGTGGTGATTGCGGCTCTGCTGTGTGCCCTTGTGGATTTCCCTCGCAGGGTCGGTTTGGTTGGTCGGGCGGATTTCCCTCGCCCTTGGACGGAATCTTCTCGTTCCTTGCCCAAAGTGACCGTGTGGCCCCCCTTACTAGTACCCTCCTCCTAGTTTGTCAATTCATTGACGTCCAGTCACCTTTGCGCAGGTGGTCATCCCACCCAGCCTTCCGAAGCCTTGGGTTCTCATCCTGATAACCACCCTGGCCTGTTTCATTGTTTGATCTACTGAACTCCTGGTGTAAAGGTTGCTTTGTTGGTAATTGATGCCCCTCCCTGTGGATGAGGCTCTTCCTCCCCTCTTTTCGGGCAGCCACGGGCTCTCACCTTACCCTGGTAGGTGACGGTAGGCCTAGGTTTCCTACCTTATGTCCCTCATGGCGTTGGCCATGATGGACCTCTGGCTCTTGTCCCCATCATTTTTCGTGCTAATTTTGTTGACTCGAGATTCCTGCCTCCAACACAGGCCTTCCCTCTCTCTAGGGTTTCTCATGCGCGGGGTCTCCTCCTTGGGGTACTCATTGAACACAGGTTTCTGCTTCTCGATGTGGGGGTTCATCATAGCCATCACTTTCACCTATGTCAAGAGGGGGTGGAGGGCTTCCATCGTTTGGCCATCCATCCCACTCTGCATCGTAGGTCATTGTTAGGTGGGTCACTGGTTGACGGTGGCTCGTCATCACAGCCAGCCGGCGGGACGCCCACCAGCATGGACGAGCGACTGGATGAAGTGCTGGATAAGGAAGGTACTTCGGGTACAGACTAATGGCGACCGGTGTCAGGCGGTAGCGTAACCGGGCAAAGATCTAATCGTCCGGACCAACTACCCAGGGTACGAAGGATAGCACGCGTGGGGAGGTGCATAAATGTGACAGGCAGGACTTTGTCACCAGGCGGCAAACCAGTGGGAGAGCGCCACTTGTAGTTAGGATCTAGCGGTAGTACCCACTATATAAGCCGGAAGGCAGGTAGTGGGTAGGGGTCTTTTTGGAGTCAAGTCTGCGTCTTATATCTTGCTCCACTATCGAAGATAGTTGTACTCAGACATGCAATATATATCCCTTTTCCGTCTATTCACCCCACAAGCGGGCATTCCCCGCTTGCCCGACTCCTGGCCCCGCAACACTCCCTGTTCAGTCATCTTAGTAGAACTCCCCCTTACCTGTACTCGGACCCTTGCGGCATCCGGGTAGAGGCCATCCAATACCTTCCATTACTCCTGAAGTAAGGCCCGACTTGACGGCCGAACCCTAGGGTAGGACGCCCAACAGCTTCCTGGTGACCATTGCAGCTTCCTGAGAAGCACCACATCTGGCCTACGGAGTCCCTGACGACCAGTCACCCATCCAGGTGCTACTTGGAATAACATCTGGATGTGCTATGGTTTTTTCATATATTTCTTCGTCTCTACGGCTTGCGACTGCCTTTGCTGCTGCTATGCCGGGTTTACCGCTTCTCGGACATTCGGCCATATGGTGTTTGCATCATTTACTCAAGTAGGTGAGGCAGGGGCCAATTGTGGCAATCGGGGTGCCTCTCTGCCTTCCATCAACCTTTCTCGGGTGGCCCGATGCATCTCCTAGCCAGCTGATACTCACTGATTTCTAGTTGTTCAAAAGAGTTAATCCTAACCCTCCAATCTCTCCTTCAGTTGCAACTCTGCTTGCTACGGTGAACTCCATCCGTGTGTACTTACTATCCCTCTGTGGTCACTATAAATGGTCGTCAGGGACTCCACAGGTCAGATGTGGTGTTGCTATGAAGTCTCAGTGGTTGCCAGGATGCTGTGGATAGTGTCCAATCCCGGGGGTCCACACCGGTGAGCTGGCCTTACCTTGGGAGTACTGGAAGGTGATGAAATGGCCTCTACCCAGACGTTGCGAGGGTCTGTGTACATGTGTGGAGAAGTTCTCCTAGAACAGTGCTATTGCTTGTTACTTGAGTACATTCTTGGCCTAGGAGCAAAGCAAGAGTTGAGTAGCCAGAGAGGTGGTGAACAAAAGGAACATGTATATATGTATATATTGCCTACATGAGTACAAAGATGCCCCAAAAAGGTGGAGCAAGATACAAGACGAAAAATGGACTAGAAGGACCCCGACCCACTACCAGCCTCCCTGCTTATATAGTGGGTCAGCTAGTGCTAGATCTTAAGTATAGGTGGCACCCTCTCACTAGTTTGCTGCCATGTGATAGAGTCCTGCCTGTGACATTTATGTGCTTCCATACTCATGCTGTCTCGAGTACCTTGGTAGTTGATCCAAATGATTGGATCTACGCCTGGTTAAGTGCGCATGATAACTGTCACCGTCAGTTCGTACATGTTGTACTTCACCGCTCAGCCACTCCATCCCGTCACTTGTTTGCGTCAACTGGTGGTTTGACAATGGTCAAACCACCGTCAACCAAGGGGTATGGCTTGTGCCACATGTCAGAATGATAGAGTTCATGCATGAAATGGATAATAATGCAGCTCAACACATCCTTACTATGGGGACCACTTCCAGTTTCTGCATCACTATTTTTATGCCTTTTAGTTCCTGAATCACTTTCTTTGGTGCCTTTAATATCTGAATCTTAAAAAGGATGTGCAAGTAAATGATAAAGGGATCGGCAGTAATATAGCGTCAAAAAGATAAATGTGAAAGGGACCAAACAAGTGAGTTGCAATGTATTCAAGAGACAACGTTGCCCTTGTTACCCATGGCCATATTGTGTTGTTAGATGTCAATAGTGTTTTACTTCATCGACAAAGGCCTGAGAACAAAGAAAAAGAAATTAAATATGGAGATTTCATTCATTGTCATGGTAAATTTTGATATAATATCATTTTTTCATTTGGGGTTGGACCATCTCTTTCAAAAGCTCAAGGAGATGGGTGCATTTTGGGGATTTGGTCATACATACAAATTCACAACTTGACATTGCTGCTGAATTTGCTTAATAAACATTGTAGTGTTGTAGAAGAGGTGATTTGTAAAGATTGGATTTTTAACTAGCAAAGATGTTATAAACCTCTTGAATTTACAATGTAAAAAAGAAAACAAGTCATACTTCTTTAAGAATAAAAGATTAATTAAGCTTCATTGGGAGATCAATCAGTTAAGGATAATGAAGAATGTACATATTTTAGTGGTAAACAACTTTCCTTAAAAGGTTATGCTCAACCAAAACATTGCTTGTATCTTTTAATCACTTTTGACCCATATTTTGATATTAATATCATGGATGAACTAGTGAACTACTTGGATATGTGTATTAAAAAGAAGAATCTTGAAAACTTTTGTGAATAATAATATCCATTATATAAAACATACCTTGACGCTTTTCTTTCTCGTGATTTTGAATTTCATAAATTAAAGGAGAGCAACCGAGCGCTCGATAATATTATTATTAAGAAACGTCATTTTTTAGATAAACCTTTATGCACTCTTGTTCTTATCACAACTTATGTAATAACAAGGATGGCAACTCCTAACTGCATTCATGAGAGTGTTAGGTGATGACAACAACATAAAGATATTGATCAAACTGAATCAATTAATCCCCGAAAGTGATGACTTAAATAAAATGAGGAGATTTCTCTATATGATTAAAGAGAAAGTATTATAAATAAATTAACATGTTGATAAGAAAATGATTTCATTTGTAATTATGTTTGATAGTATTTTTTGAAAAGCTGTTGTTGCTTTCCAAAATTAGGGTCTTCTTAATTAGGACCTATGATTAGCTTAAGCATGAGATCATTCAGGGTCAACCTTTGACCAAGACCATGGACCAACGTTCAACTGTAACATTCCTTCCCCTTTGGAAAAAGTCCTTGTTCCCAAGGACAAATTGTGTACACTTTATAAAGATTTACATTGATGATTTTTCTTTAAAATAAGTTACTTTTAAACATCCTTCTGGTTAGACTCCTATAACTCTTCAAGTGAGTGTACTAGTACTTTTGCACATACAAGGGCCCTCTTTAGTTGACTCACATGAAACACAGGATGTAGTTGCATTCCCTCAAGCAATCTCAACTTGTAAGCTGCAGCATTGATCTTCTCAATGATCTTGTATGAACTAACATACCAAGCACTTAGCTTCTCACTGTTTCCAATCCGCAATGGTTGTAGAGAACTATGCTTCAATAAGGAAACAAAGATGACTCGCACAAACACTTTATCTCCTACATTAAATTGTTTGTAAGTGTGCTTCTTATCAGCTAGCCTTTTAGCTCGGTCCCTTGCCTTAAGCAAATTCTTCCGACACATTAGAAGTATCTCGTCCATCTTCATAGCCAAGCTATGAGCTTTGACGTCCTCTCTCACCACTTCCCAGTGTATTCCAACATCTGCTGGAGACCAAGGATGTCTACCTTTATAAGCATAGAATGGATTACATTTCAAAGAGCTATGCTTACTGTTATTATAGGCAAACTCAGCCAAAGGCAAGAACTTGTCCCATTGTCCTTGCTTCTCAGCCACATATGTTCTTAACATATTGTCTAGAACCTAGTTCACACACTCAATCTGGCCATCTGATTGTGGGTGATCTCCATTACTAAAGTTCACCTTAGTGCCAAGTCCTCTACAGAACTTCATCCAAAATGCCGAAGTGAACTTGTTGTCTCGGTCACTAACAATGTTCTTTAGCATCCCATGCTCATGATACACCTACATTAGATAGACCAATGCAAGCTCCTTCACTATTACATTCTTCTTCAAAGGAATGAACTTAGCATACTTGCTCAAGCAATCCACAATGACCCACACTTGTTCATTGCAACGTAATGTCCTTAGAAGATGTGTAATAAAATCCATAGACATACTCTCCCATCTTCCTTGAGGCACTTCCAAAGGCATTAGCAATCCAGGTTGAGTCACTCTTTTGACCTTAATTGACTGGCACTTAGCATAAGTGCAAACATACTTCACAATGTCCTCCTTCATGTTAGGCCAAGAGAACGACATTTCACTAAGTCATACGTCTTGTCCTCTTCTCCATGTCCAACAAATGGACTATCATGCATCTCTTGCATGACTGCTGCTACAAGCTCTTCGTCTTATGCACTACTAGATGTTACTTGTACAGTAATAAACCATTCTGCTTAGCATAAGGCTCCACCAAATTGCTGAGACTTTATTGAAGCTAGATCCTTAGCTTGTGCTTCACGAATCAAAGAAACCAAACTTTCTTTTTATCCTTCCAATAGCATTCAGTTGTTTAATACGAGAAAGAACATTTGCAACCACGTTCTCCTTCCCTTCCTTATAATGAATAGTCATAAGTTCTAAAAACTTGTGTAGAAAAACTAACTAACAAACTTAGATCCTTCTAATCTAAAAAATGCCTCAAAGGTTTGTGATCAATAAACACTTTGAAGGAACGTCAATTATGTAGATAGTGCCTTCAAGTGCAGACGACATGCATTATAGCCATCAATTTCTGATCATAAGTCGAGTACTGACATTCCGTATCATTTCACTTTCGACTCTTAAAAGCAATGACATAACCAACTTGCATAAGAACTTCTTCAATGGCATAGCCATATGCATCTGTGTACACCTCATAAGATTTGTTCTCATGTTGTCAATGCAATTTTCAAAGCTTCAAATGATGCACTTTGCCTTGCAGACCACTCAAACACAATATTCTTCCTCATCAATGATGTCAAAGGAAGAGCTAAACGATTGAAGCCTTGAATGAATCAACAATAGTAATTAACCAAACTCATAAAATTCATGAGCTCTTGCACGTCCTTAGGCACAAGCCAATGCCTCCTCACTACATTTACCTTCTTAGGTTAGGATAAAACACCATTCTTAAAAATAATACTCCACCTCCTTAGCAAACTCACACTTCGAAAGTTTAGCATATATTCTTCTCCCTAAGAGTTTGTAACACTAAACATAGATGCTCCACATGCTCCTTCATATTCTTATTATAAATAAGAATATTGTCAAGAAAGATCTCCATAAAGTTATGTAAGTAAATAGCTCATATGCATTCACATTCTTCCCCAAAGGAACTAACTTGACAAACTTTGTTAACCTATTCACAATGACCCACACATGCCTTTATGTCATTAGAAATGAGTGACAAAGTCATAGAGATATTGCCCCATTGCCTATTTGGAATAGGCAATGGTACTAATAGCCTACTTGGTTTCTCCCTAACCACCTTTACTTGCTAACACTTGTCATAAGTCCTACAGTACTTTATGATATCAACTTTTATATTACCCAGTAGAACCTCCTCCATGATATCAACTTTTATATTCCCCAATAGAACCTCCTCTACGATATTAACTTTTATATTCCTAGTAGAACCTCCACTTGATCAACTCATACGTTTTTATTATTCTCGCCAAGACGAAACATCCTTTAGAATTTCTTCTATTTATTTATTTTTGGTGGGATTAATCCCGTCCAGACGAGTCATGTCCTGGAGGAATCGATTCGAGGAGATTAATCATGCCAGCCCAAGGCTGGCATAATAGTCCCACCCGTTCTAGTACATGTGTTATAAGTCTAAAGGTTGAAGCTTTCATCCTACTGCCTTCTACGCGTTAAGTTAAGAATGGCAATCGTAATTAAATTGGACATGCATGTTGGTTTTTCATTTAATCAATTGTGCATTTTAATAGGGGTTCTTATTGTCAATTTCTTGAAGGTTTATCACGAGGGATTCTAGGTTTAATATATGGTCAGCGTCACCAAGTAAAAAGATTCCGATAGAATTCTAAGTCTACTAGGTTACGCTTCGAGGGTTTGAGTATGACTACTTTATAGAAGATTTAAGATTAACATTATTCACATTATTCACATCAAGAATTAACGTTGAATAATCACTTAGCAACTACATATTCCATGCACTTGATTAGTAGAGCATGTAACAAACCTTTTTCACTCTTGAAACAAGGTAAACAAAACCAATTTATTCTTTGAGCCAACAAGATGAGAAGTCAAAAACACGCACACCCATAGCGTTGCTTCATAGCAATGCCACTCGAGACAACTTTTGTCACTTAAATAGCTATCTAGGAAACTTCATGGTCCACGCACACCTCACTTATCCTTGAGACCGCTCTGTGTGTGTGTGTGTCTATATATATATATATATATATATATAAACACATGTACACGTACACTCACTTTGTAAAGTATTGCAGTTTACGAGCAATATCAAGCCCAAATATAGTTTTGTGCAAGTTTCCATATGTGGTATACACAACAAGAATAGTTAGTTTTGAATAAATAAATAATATAACAGTAATTTATATTTATCTTCAGCTACAGCTTGCATTATCTCACGTACTGGATTTCAGGTGTAATTATGCTTGTTAATAGACGTTTTGCTTAGATGCCAGCATATATTCAAAAGTTTAGACATACATATGCGTGTACAGAGAGTTTTTTCTTAATAAACTTTACTCTGCGTATACAGAGAGAATTTTATTTTTTTTAATAAATTCTAATTATCATAATTATCTTAGGTAAATGTGTGATAATGTAAGTACATTCTATATATGTATACGTATTTAGTTGTCATATATAAGTTGGGGCTGTGACCTTAGAAGTGGAAGCTATACACACACCTTTATCCAATAGAGGTTAGTTATTACATATTCATTCATTTGAGTCTTTATATAAATTTAATATTTTATTAATTATTTTTTTATTATTGTTTAAATTAAACATATGTATTTTTAATTTATTATGAATAATAAAATGAATGTGAATTGCGTCGGAGTATTTGCCATCTATTTGTAAACATTATTAAGTATTAAATATTTTATTACTAAATATGAGAATGTAAAAAGTGTTAAATTAATGAATATATAAAATTTGGGTTTGCCCCGGTTGTGATTACCAATACGTATTGGTCTACACATAAAAAATTACAATGATACGTAGAAATGTACATTTAATAAATAATTGCTATGTAAAATATGGTTTATAAAAATTCAACGAGGTATTAAAATTTCACGTATTAAAAACTATACATATTTACGAGAGCCTTAGAGAGATTTAATAACAATAGGACTCCTAACAAGATGCTTATGATCCTTCCATATCAAACTCCCAAAAGCAGTCTGATTACTCTGAATACCATTGGCTTGGAACACAACCTGAAAGCTTTGAGTCTCACCCACGTGGCTAAACTGCAACCGTGGAGGAATAACGGTCACCATAACTCCAGGTGGCGCCTTCACAATGGCTCTGTAGCTTGACACGTCATCCCCAACATTGGTAACTTGTCTAGTAATTGTCTTGTTACCATTCAAAGACATCACAGTAATCGAGGGGTAGTTAAAGTTAGCAACTTCAGAGGGTAAATCCTTTGGGCATATAATTCCTAGCAAACTCTTAACTGTGTATGGTCCGTATATTCCACAGATAAACGCGGCATAATCTGCATCGTACACTAGTCCTGGATCAACGGCTGCATTTGGATGGATATGGCCAGCTCCAATTGTGAAAGGGTCCAATGTATCAGATATTAGACCACCTTCGTTATCACCAAGGTAGGCTGCATAAGAAGATACATTTTCAATATATATATTGTTAAGCAAAATCTCTCTCTCTCTCACACACACACGCACGCACGCACGCACGCACGCAACCTGTGGTCATAATGGCAGAAGATAGAGCAGCAGGACTCCATGAGCGGTGTATAGATCTAAGGAGTGCAACAACCCCTGAGACATGAGGAGTGGCCATGGATGTTCCAGACATGAACTGCCAGTCTCCAATATGTGGCGGTGCAGCTGCATATATAAAATAACCAGGTGCTATAATATCGGGCTGTCCAAAAAATTAAAAAGATTAATTAATATTTAAAATATAAAGAAAAATAAAAATAAAAACCTTTAGGATGTCATGTGTGATTCTATTTGGACCGCGGGATGAGAAGCTAGCAATTCTAGGTGCACGCACATCGCCTAAACTGGTTGTAAAGCCTATAAAACTCCGATCTATAGTACCGGCTCCCACAGTAAGAAACCACGGAGCCATATTTTCAATAGTTCCATATCCAGGGCCATCGTTTCCAGCTGCTGCTATGACTGTATACATCAAACACAATTAGGGTTTAAGGTTTACGTTTTCTATCAACTTATATCACCTGGTATTCCCTTTTGAACTGCATGGAATGCTCCAATATCCACTATGTCATTTAAGTAGGAATTGGTGTACTCGTACTCACCCAATGACATTGAGAATAGGTCCACACCATCCTTGTAAACATTAATTTATAGATATACTTAAACCCTAGATAAACACATACCTCTATACCGGCTTCCATAGCGGCTATAATATCTGCATCTTGGCAATTATCAATTTTACCAAACGCAGGCCAGCAGACCTTATAAATCGCCAGCCTAGCCAAAGGGGCGCCACCAGTCGCAGTCCGATTCCCTACAGCGACTGGTCTACCAGCTGCAGTTGAAGCTACATGTGTTCCATGGCCTTTATCAGTGAAACTAGTACGTGCAGAAAGATAGTCTTGGGCCCTTATATAGCTATGTTTGTGCCTGTTGCAGCAAGGTATCCTTGATAGAAGTACCTCGCACCTATTATCTTCCTGAGATGCATAGTGAAAATTAATTAATTAAAATAGAATTAAGTTTAACTTCATATAGTTATATACCTGTTGCAAGTGGAAGCATTGAAAGAGTCCCCTTCTTGGCATATTCCCTTCCATCTCCTTGGGATTGGACCCATCCCATAATCAGAGAAGCTCGGGTGCTCCGGATGTATACCAGAGTCCAAGATCCCAATGATCACATCACTACCCTTCATACTCCAGAGAGACCTCCCTATACACAAAGATAATAAACCCCTCTAGTTAAACCCTCACAACTTACCATCACATGAGCCAAATAAAGACTTTTCTTCATCACTATTTCCCAAGGCCATGAAGTTCCAACTTCTTGTAGTAGTAGGCCTACGACCCTTGCTTTTGTGGACAGATAACACATCGGGATGATCTAAACCACATATAAATGAATTTGATCTAGATTAAATTCATTATTATAATTAAATATATTAGAATTTTAAATACATATATGTAAATATAATAAATTTCAAAGATATATACCAAATTTTACTAACTGTATACAGACAGATAACGTACCTTTGAATTTCTGGGCTTGCTCATGTGTAAGATGAGCTGCAAAGCCATTGAACACATGTCGATAACTGTGTAGTATGGGTTTGGAACTGCAAAAGAATAGATGTTAATAGATGTTAAATTAGAAAATACTCTCTTCTCTATCTATGTAAGAAGTACCTTCCTGTGACTTCATTTAAGAGCCTGTAGTGAGACTTTGTTGCAATGTCTGGATGCATATCTTCATCACGAACTCCCAAGGAAACAATATATACATCTTTAGAGCCCTATAAAGATGTAACCATTAATGTGTGTGTGTGTGTGTGTGTGTGTGAGAGAGAGAGAGAGAGAGAGAGAGAGAGAGAGCTTACCACAGCAGTACAAATGGTAACACCGAGAATTAGAATAGTAAGCAACAATCTGAAAACCATAATGTGATTGTGTAATTTAATAATGAATCTGGTGTATATATATTTGATTCTGTTTTGGCCATGTTTGGCTTTAGATAATGTATATACACGTATTTTGGCTTTAGATAATGTATATACACGTATTTGGTTTTGTTTGGTCATGTTTGGCCTCTAAGTCTAAATAAAGTTTGTTTTAAACCCTTATAAAATTCACATTAGCATATACTTTCGAATATCCCACGGTATACATTATTACATGCATTAACTAAAAACGCATTTGTAATAAATTAACTTGAGGTTCGAACATGAACAAGTGTCAGTCGATACTTTTGTTGGTTTTTCAACATCTTTTGTGACGCAAATGCTTTCTGCAAATAAATACAATAGGTAAAACGCGCGCAGACACACACACACACATCATATGCACAAAGACACGCGCATGCACACACACACAAAGAAAGAAAGACCCTGAACTCTAACCCTCACCAAAACACACACACACGCCTTACTTCATAAGCACCATAAATGAGACCCACTTTCTGTTGTGGAAGTGAGGAGTGAATTAACTTTATATAATAGATCATGCGTTTATTACGACGCTTTAGATATGCCCAGTCAGCAAATATACTAATATATTCTAATTCAGCAAATATTCAGCTAAAATATACCTGTGTGAGAGTTCGAAATATAGAAATGTGTATATCCATTAGTTTAAAAACCCAAAGTTATATACAATAGCGAGTGGTCTAGATTAAATCCAATCTGACGGTTATCAAAATCCACTACATTAATAATAGTATATGCACATGCAGCCGTACACGTGGATCTTACATCATCCCCTCCTCTCGGAAGGGTGTAAGTTGGTTAGGGTTCTCTTGTAAATGGACCCGGATCTAGAGGAACATCAGGAGGAGGCAATGGTGGATCTGTAGGCGGCACAACTTGTTCCCGTTGCACAAAATGCTTTAACTGTTGTACATGTACAATCTCCAGAGGATCAGGTTGAATGTTGTGCCAAACCTCATAAACTTGTGGCCTTACTTGCCGTAGCACTCGATACGGTCCTTTCCATTGAGGAAGGAGACTCTTAGCTAAACCACGTACCGTAAACTTGGGAAAACGAACCAACACCAGTTCATCAATCTTGTACTCCGCAGGAGGACGATGATGCGAGTTGTAGCGTTGTTCTTGTCCTACTTGTACACGGGCCCAAGTGTTCTGCTGACTCCGCACGAACCAATGAAGAATGCTTCAGATATCGATCCCATGACCTAGCATCAGCAGCTCGCGTAACCGAGAAGGCAAACCCAACTCCGTTGGCAACACCGGGTCATGACCATACAAGAGCTTATATGGGGAAGTACCAATGGAACTTTGAACTCCAGTGACATAAGCATATCGGAGAGACGGTAGATAACCATCCCAATCCGAATGTTGAAAGTTCACATACTTCGCAATCATCCCCTTGAAGGTTCTGACAAGCCGTTCCACTAAACCATCTGTCTGAGGATGATAAGCACTTGTGAAAGTGTGGTGTATCCCTAGTCGAGATGTCAAAACATGAAATGCCTCAGCAAAATGAGGACCATTATCCGAGAGAATTCGCTCCGGACAAGAATGCTGAAACACGACCCGATTAAGGAGAAACTGACCAACAGCAGAAGCAGTGCACTAGCAAGAGCACCAACTTCTACCCAACGAGTTAGGTAATCAGAAGCAATAATAACGTACTCGTTGCCAGCAGTTGACTGCGGAAAAGGTCCCATCAAATCAAATGCCACCAACTCAAACGGACAAGAGAAACTGCAATTGACTCCAACCGTCCTTCCGAACACATGGGGGAGTATTGCGAGCTTGGCACCACACACAGCTACACACATACCGAATCACATCTCCTCGCAACTCGGCCAATAGAAAGATCTGTAGCTTCTCCATCACCCGACGATGTCCCATGTGCCCGCCAAGAATAGGAGAGTCATGGTAAGCATGGAGGAAGCGTGGAATGAAGATTGAAGGCACCACCAACCGCAAAGGATCATTGGATCAGTCCCCACAAAATAAAGAAGGTCATCCTGAAGGCGATACTGTAATGTAAATGCCTGAAAGGCAAGTCATCAGCAAGTGATGCAGGATTCTCAAACCCATCACGAAGCCTTCGAATCCACGGCTAACCTTTTGAGCTTCCCGAACCTCATCCAAAGAGGCAAATCTAACTTGCATTCTGCAGACACTGAATGTCAAGCACAACAACTGCTGATGGTACGGAATCTTCGTCCAAAAAGTCCACTGAAGCTGGAACAACTGGTTCCTCTGGGGAACAAAAGAAGAGAGAGAAGGTGGAAGAGGAGCCCGAAAAGAGCATCAGCATAGCCATGGAACTTCCTGGCGATGAACAACTTCAAAGTCGTAAATTTGAAGTTTCAAGGCCCACCGAAGTACGCCCAATCAAATTCTTTCCGCTTCAACAACGAAGTGACTGCTGCATGATCGCCTTCCAACAACGTCCGCGAACCATGCAAGTAGGCATGGAGCTTCTCAAAACCCCAAACTGCTGCTAGACACTCCTTTTCTGTCATGGAGTAATTCACCTTGCTGGCTGCAATGTACGGATGATGTACACAATGGGATGTCGTTGGCCAGGAACACTCGTACTCTCCTGCATCAATACCCCCGAGGCCGATGTCAGAAGCATCTACACGCAAGATGAAAGGACGGTGTAATCGGTGCCAAAACTGGAGGAGTCGTCAACAACTCTTTGAGATCTGCAAATGCCTGCTTGCAATGCGCGCAACGGTGCAGTACAATCTAAAAGATGATCCACAAAACGACCCAGATATTGTACCTTGCCAAGAAAGCGTTGCACATCATTCACACACTTTGGCGTAGGAACTTCAAAACTAACTAGTTTGTCAGGATCGACTTGCAAACCTTCACGTGAAATGCGATAACCCAATAAGTGGTGTCCTTTGATCCAAACACACACTTAGATGGCTTCAACTTCAAACCAACTTCCCGCAGCCGATCCAAAACCTTACGTACATCACCGACATGCTCCTCCCACGTTCCATCTGAATGGATCAAAACATCATCGATGAAATCGGCAGTCACCTCCGGCATGTCACAAAGAACCTCGTCCATCATACGCTGGAAAGTTGCTGGAGCATTGCTCAAACCGAAAGGCATCACCAAGAACTCGTACAGGCCAAATGGTGTCCGAAAAGCAGTCTTGGGAATGTCCATGTCAGCCATCGGAACTTGCAATATCCAGATGCGAGATCTAACTTGGTGAACCAACGGCTCCGCCCCAGTCGATCCAAAAGGTCTGCAGTAGAAAGTGGGTACACATCTGAGACGGTTACCTCATTTAATGGGTGATAGTCAATGCAGAATCGAACGCTCCCATCAGGCTTCGTCACAAGGTGAGGTTCGCACGCCCAAGGACTTCGAGATTTCCGGATAACACCCTTCTCCAACATCTCTTTGACATTCGCTCGTAAGATCTTGAGCTCCTTTGGTGACCGACGCCGAACAGGTACCTTGATTGGCCTACATCTCCAGTTGGAATAGGGTGGCGTCGCAATCTTGGCCCCAGATGACAAGTCGAAGTTGAAAAGATCAGCATACTCCTTCTTGAGTTGATAATAACTACAGCACGACGATCATCTGATGGATCCAGAAGAAAAGGAAGAGCATGAAGGGAAAATGGTTGGAAATAGGGGTGAGACAAAAGTGATGGAAGCAAGGTGGAAGCAGATGGACGAAGTGGAATAAAGTAAGAGGAATGGAAGAAAGATGAGGGAGAGTCAAACAAGGGGGAGACTTTTCAAAGTCACACTTGGCATGATTGGAGTTAACAATCCATACCAAGAATAAGGTAAAAAGCTTGACTCGGCACCACCGCAAAGATTGAAGCTCGAGCTCACGATCATCCACACGAACAACAATGTCCACTTCATCCCGCAACAAGCATGAGTGTCCGTTGCCGTATAGAATGAAGACTGGTTCTACGCACGACGCAAATGAAGGCTGCAACGTGTAGTAACAGATTGAGAAAAAAGGACAAACTCAAACCTGTATCACCAACACTGAAAGGAAAACAAGATGTGGCGTGTGATTAAACGAGCTTGAAAAGTGAAAACCGGATGATTTGGTGCCGAGTGAACCCCTTGATGATACTCCAAAAAAAGACGGAGGGGTCACTAATTTATTCGCACGAGGACCCTCCCTACTCGTGCGATTGTCGTTTCCCGGAAGATCCACCGCATCACAACCTTCCACTGCAGCAACACCAACGGACGTTGTTGATGCCATGGCCTCCATCCTGGAAATGGGGGACGCCAATCGGGAAACCGTTGACAGCGCCAATACGTGTGTCCAACCTCATCATACACCCAACAATGAACTGCACGTCCACATCCTCGTCCAGGGCCCCACCTTGTGCTGGTACATGAGCGGCAACAACCTCAACCTCCATGGAGCAGGTCCATCCCCAACATGAAGTGGAACGAAAGCACGTGAAGGTGCAAGTGGGAGAGGTGACGACTCATATCGTTGTGCCAGCCTCAAAGCATCGTCAAGAGTCACTGGAGCTAGTGCATACAAGCCCCACAAGGTCTTGACGAAGTGCTGGCCACAACACACCTAACTTGATGCGTTCCGACATGTTAGGTTTGCACGCAGCAAAAGGCTTCAAAAGCGAACACAAACTGCATCACGACTCAGATGGCTCTGACGAATACGATGCAACTACTGAAAAGCATCGTCACAGTCGTCTACATGCCAAATGCACATTTGAAGATCTCTAGAAGAATACCCAATCTCCACGAGTTGCAACGTCCAAACCATTGTACCACTGCAATGCCGTCCCTTGAAGACAAGTAGGAAACTCACGCAAACATTGAGCATCGTCTCACGAATGATATGTGGCAACCACAGTGAAGTGGTCAAACCAATGGTACACATCATTTCCAGGATTTCCGGAAAGAAATCCGGCCGGACGCAAGGGTTTGCAACATGAAGCAGGAAGAGTACCCTGGGCTGTGAATGCTGCCATTAGCTGAGATGATTGTTCAATTGCATGCATGGCATCCAATAACTGCATGAGTAACTGCTCCACAGACAAAGGATTTGCATGTTATGGATCCATGGACGAAGAAAAGACAAAATTTACAAGAAAGGAATAGATCTATACAATGGAAAAGTTAGATCTAAGAAGACAAAGAAAATTGATAAAAAGACACAAATCCGAGCACTCCGTAGGGACAATTAGAAGTGCCCCTCACCTCCACCAATGTGAGAGCTCGGAATATAGAAATGTGTATATTCGTTAGTTCAGAAACCCTAACTTATATACAAGAGCGAGTGGTCCAGATTGAATCCAATCCGACGGCTATCAAAATCCATTACGCTAATAATAATATGTGCACATGTAGCCATACGCATGGATCTTACACCTACAATTTCAAATTTAAAAAGAAATTATGCCTTTCCATACATTACATAGTTTTAATTTATATGTTTTAAAATTTATGTAT
The DNA here is from genome assembly GCA_003024785.1 of Selaginella tamariscina. Taxonomy (NCBI): domain Eukaryota; kingdom Viridiplantae; phylum Streptophyta; class Lycopodiopsida; order Selaginellales; family Selaginellaceae; genus Selaginella; species Selaginella tamariscina. The sequence continues at coordinate 18,183 of PUQB01000946.1, forward strand.
AATATATTACATTTATTAATATAAATCAGTATAAAAATACATTACTGATTTTAAAATTAGAATATAAAGTTTTGTAGTGAGATTTTTATTTTCATGTAAAATTTCTAAACTTACATTTAAAATTTAAAATAATTATGAATCCACAATAATTGTTGCTACTGATATAATCTATTCCATAATATGTAATCTATTTAACTTATTATTCTTTTTGCTCTATGCTCTAATTTTCACTTTCATTAGTAAGTTTTATTGTTAATATCTTAAAAGAACCACAAGTAGTATTGGCTATTAAATAAATAAATTCTTTAACAATATGTAATTTTTTTCCAAATTTTATTAAACATTAACATTTATTTTTTTTCAAACCTTATTAAAATATTACAAGAAGTAGAAACTTAAGGACATTTTAACATCTTAATTGAAGAGGTACACTTTTTATTTTTAAGTTTTAAAAGGAATCTATTTTTGCAATTTTAAACATTCATGAATAAATATCTTGTCATTCAATACAAAAGCTACTTTTGAAGTATGTTTCATACATAATGCTTTCCTAAATGTTATTATAGTACAATATGAAAAATTATTATTTTAAAAATAATAATAAAATATTTTCTTATAACCATTAAACTATCTTATTACATTTATATAAATATCAGTTAAATTTCTTTTTTCCTTAAATGAATTCTTATGATTGTAATACAATTAAAATATTTCATTCATGGTAAGGGTCAAAATTAAAGATTTAATATAATGTTTGTTAGAGTTTTAATTCAAAAGGTCAACATGTCATAACATGTGGCCATTTGGCGTCAATGCTATTTGTGAGTAATGTTAAGTCTTCCAAGATAACCCTAAGAATCTAATTCAAATGCTTAAATACACATGAGACTTACAGTCCTACCCAACTTTCTTAAAATGACTATCTACTGAACATCTAAGTAGACTTTAGGTAAGAGACCTAGACAAGCACATGCCTAAACCTTATTAAGGAGACGATACCCCATGAGGCATTATGTCATAGTTTTTACTATGACTCCTCTTTACTTTAAATGTTAATTGTTGTTACCTATTGTACTATGTTGATGGACCCTAAATGTAAATGAGAAACAGCCTCGCTCAATGCACTTGGTGTTTAGGGGCTAGCTGTCCCTATATATCATAAGAAATTCTAAGCAAAGGTAGAACTTACCTTTTAGAAAACTCTCTTCCAATTTTAACGTTCCAGTTAAGTTTTCATGTTAATTTAATAGGGTTAGGAACACCCTTAACCCTAGAGTTGCCCTAACCTAGGCCCTAAAATCCTTGGGTAGGGTTTAGGGATAGGAGTTAGGTTAAAAGGTAAGCTCATCTAATTAATTAAGGGGCTGGTATTCCGTCCTAGCTCACTTATACATATAGTTAAAGGGGGGGGGGGCTCTGGCACATAAATAAGGTAGAGTATGTATTAGTAAGGGTTCTTGGGTTCATGATTAAGCTCGTTACTCTTCTATTAGTGCAAGCTTTAACTTATGTCATTAAGGCACAACCCTCTGTTGTGTTACCTCAATTTCCAAATAATAGGGGTACGTCCCACCTTCGAGGTAGCTTACCCTTAATGTTGGCAAAAATTCATACCTGGGAGGTCTTGCTAGAATGCATGTTCCAAGGATTAAAGGTTAAGGTTTGTCTCCAGTCTCCTCCTCCACATCGAGTTAAGAGTAGCACTCATAACTAAGCAGGGCACATTCATGTTATTGTTTAACAACATGTTCTCTTTACCAAGTTTCTGAGGGTTCACAGAGGGGTTTTAAATCTTACATCTTAGGAAACAATGTCAAATGGAGATGTGACACTAGATTAAAGGGCACATAATACAATGCCTAAGGCACGCCTTTTAGGGTTGTCTCATGGGCTCAACACCAAGGGGTTGGATACTCTAGCAAGCGCTCACATTAGGGTACTAAGGGGCATTCGCTCAAGGAGGTTAGGATGTGCTATTAACAATTTAACACACTCAGTTAAGGAGGGGGTTTTCTCCTTGGGATCCAAGGGTTGAACAACTTAAGCTTGTTAATAAGAGCCCATTCGTGAGGCACTCGCAAGGTCGTGCACTTAGAGTTATCAAAACCTAACCTTGGGGAGTTTGCTTAGTAAAACACTTGTGTTTGCTTATAATGCACACTTGTGTCCTCACTAAGTACTAGCCCTAAGTCTAGGGTATGACTTGCCACTCAAATCCTTAGGGGTTCGTCGTGATTTAGGGTACTCCAACACCCGGTTAACCAAGTACCCATCATATAGGTTATACTTCCAGATGAAGGTGATTCCTCAAGGGGTAAGTGACAATGCCTTAACTCTGTTATGGGGGTATGTGTGAGAAACATCTCCTTAATGAGGTTAGGCATGAGCATGTTTAGGTTTCCTGAGGTAAGAGTCCTAAAGTCTACTTGGGTTGTCCTCTGGGGTTCGGGAAAAGTCTCGTGCCTATTTGGGCATTTGAGTTAGACTCTTAGGGTTGTCTTGGAAAGACTTAGCATTACTCATACATGGTGATGATGCCGAATGGTCACTTGGCAGCCACATGTTGCCACGTGTTGACTCTTCAGTTTAGAACTCTAACACATCATAACTTACCCCTTGAGGAATCACCTTCATCCACCCTAGACCTAGGGCTAATACTTAGTGAAGACATGAATGTGCGCTGTATGCGGACACAAGTGTTTATTAAGCAACTGCCTAAAACTAATGCAAGTTGTAACTAAAATGGGCATGGCTATAGTCCCATTTCCTAATAATTAGCAATTTTAGCTATTTAATTAGCATTTTCTAATATTAAAGGAATATTCTTTAGAATATATGTTTGAAAATAGAATATTCTTTAGAATATTCTATTTTGTATTCTACCCTTTAATAAATTATAGCATTCATTGAACAAAAATTAATAACATTATAAAAGTAGAAGGTATTAAATTATATAATATATTGCCTAATATAACAATTAAGGAAGAGCATAAGAGGTACATTATATAAATATTGATGTTGTTATTAAAATATTAATATTTAAATATAACATTATTAATTAAAAATTTGTAGTAGTAATAATATATATAAAATCCTATAATAATATAGTCAATCTTCCATATCATTTTTTAAATTTATATAGTTAAGTAAACAATTTGGTACTATTATTAAAGAGTTTATAATAATTATGAATATTAAATATATGATATTTTATAATTTTGTAATTGCTTTAAGCTTCAGAAAACATACATTCCCTTGCAGTTTTGTTAATCGTGACGCTTCTTGACATCCACCCATATCGAATGGATTTAACATTTATAAAACATGCTGGGTCTTTTTGATTGGGAGACCATGTTTTCTCTAGGCATCCATTATATCTTTCGCTCTCCTTCTCGTGTCGCCTTTTTTGTGGTTTGAACCATGCAACCTTAACAATACTATTTTTTGTGATTACTTCAGGTGTGTCGATAATTTGACCCATCCAAATAGGCTGATTATATGACGCATCTGGAGTAATGAGAACCATCATTAGTTTTTGAAGATCCTGCAGCAATCAAAGTATGCTTTAGGTTTTTGGTTCCTTTGTCCAACAAAGTGTGGGGTTTGCACTTCCACATCACTACTGGCTTCTATGTCGTCTGTGCTCAGTGATGTCATTTCAATCTCCTCTCGCCACCTTGTTTTAGGCCAAAAAGGGTGTTGCAATTCTGTACTTGTGACAGTAGGCCCTTCCAACTCTCGAACAACAGTCTCCCAATAGACCACATGCTTATATAGTTCTGAGTAACCAGTTGCCTTATCAGAATTCTTTGGCATCGATTTTTGAACCCATGCCACATATTTTTTGATGCCATCAATAATAACCTCTTGTTCCTTGAGCTGGGCACTCAATGGAATAGGGTCTGGTTGTCCTTCTGGGAGAAGTGGCTTTCCATTCTCTCCACTTTTGAAGAGCATTAACCCCTCTTTCGGTAACCACTCCTGCTCTGATGGCCGTAACTTGTACTGCATAATAGGTATACCATCTCGTATGGAGAAAAAGAATTGTAGCGGCACAAGGTGACCAACTAAAGAATCACTCCCTCTTTTATATACTCCTTGAGAAATTTTTTGAAGTCTGGCACCTCAGTCACAAGCAAAGCACAACTTTTTTTGGAGATGCAATTTTCAAAAAGATTCATCATATGCGGTAAGGTAAGTGCACTTGTCCTTTTTGTAGAGTTGGAGACCTTGCTGAAGAACGCATCAATATCTTCATGAGTGTGACCAACCATAAGAAACTGAGCGTGATTGTTTCAAACACACCTTTGGCAACAAGCATTGACAAGTATGCTAGCACATATCTAGAAAATAAAAGTAAGTATGAGCTTGAGAAACCCTTAAGTAAAATGATTTACCTATTTTTGTTCTCGCCTGCACAATTATCCATCTGTAAAAGCAAATGACGAGGAAGCTTATTTGATGTTGAGGACACATGTACACTATTTGAGCTAGATCCCTCCACTGAACCTGAACTCTCAACAGGGCCATCTGTTTTTTGTGCAGGTTGCTGACAATGCCTCTCATATTCCCAAGTAGCCTCAAGTGCAGACGTGTTCATGAGAGCATTATGTAAAGGTTGAAGGTGTTGTTTCTTCACTTTGAGATCACTGATAGGACTTGTCTGTGAGTGGGCTTCAAGGTTTCTGAAACACATGGCCAACGACCCAATAGTGAAATTGGAGTCGCTAGACCAATGTGGAAGTGAAAAGTGTCCATATGATTCACAACCGTGTCCATGTGTTAGCACATGTCAATGAAATCGGAAGTTTCATGACATTTCCAAGGCACTTTGGTGTTGCAACGAGCTTTGGAATGCTGGTCTTTGAATGATCCATCTTGTCATGGATCAAGCACAGGTACTCTGATGGGCGTGACACAGAAAGCATGCGGTGTGCATAGTACTGAGACCGGCAAGTTTGTTGTGCAATCATGTGGGCCTCCATCTTCTTTTGAATGGCAGTGATCTCCACCAAGGTTTTTGCACAAGCCTCTGCAGCCTTCAATGATGTACAAGTGTCACACTTGGAAAAGCTAGAGTGTTTTGCAATCTCCACATCCTTAAAATGAGTATTCCATATGTTGTTGAAGGTACCAGTGCAGATTGCTTGCAGCCCCATCAAGCTGAGGCACTTGTTCACATGTTCACACAGCTTCAATTGAGTGTAGATGAAGGCAAAACCTTGAGATTTTCCCTGACCCCTGCATTTGTGGTTCGGCATTTGTGAGGCATCCTGTCTGCATTTGCTTCCACAAAAGCCTTGAGTATCTCTATGGCTGCCATAATGTGAGAGCGGGTTTTGACCAAGCCAGTGTTCCCATGTACTGAGGTTCGCGCTCCATCTACCACTCATCCCTCCGACGGTAGAACGTGGTCTTTGGGATCCCTATATACTGTACCAAGCTTTGAAGCAGATGGCCACCTTATTAAATACCATGGATGTACTCTGATAACCTGTGTCCGAGCCATTCCATCAATACACCCAGTTAGTGCAGCATATACAAACTCATGCCTTTGCTTTTGGGTGAGTACGAAAGACATGTCTACATTGGGTAATTTCATTCCGGTCTGCCATCTGACAACACTTCTTCTTGCACAGTCAATCGTGGAAATGCTCGTAACACTTTCGGAAGATGTAGGATCCATCTTCACCCTCTTGCTGAAACATGTAGGGGAAGATCTGCAACCCATGAATCGCCTTTTTCTTACAATAGGACCAATGCAAGGAACCTCTTCAAATATGAGTTGTTCTTCCGGGTTGTTATTATTGAAATCCAACCCAGAATATGTTGAACCATCTTGCCGTCTTAATTCAGATGTTCGCCACCTCACGAGGGATCCAGATACAATGTGCCATTAGGTGAAACCTCTGTCACAACTACACCCACGAAGTCGGACCCTAGTTTCTCTTCTGACACTGCTTCCATTGGATTTATAGCTGTGATGATGCCTCTCCGACTCAATCTCATGAAGAAAGAGAATCACCTCATCCATCACAGCAGGCAAGCCATCATCTGGTAAACTCGTGCTACTATTTGTTTGTGACTCTGCATATTCTGTGTCAGCCTTGACTTCATCCAAATTCCACAATACAGGAGAACCCTCCTCAAATTCCATTCCCAGAACCTCAACATGCTTGTAAATGGTGTTCACCCATACGTACACACAAGATCCTTGGGCAATATTGTGACATGATGCATTATCATCTCGAACTTCCACAGTTCCAGTGCCAACTATCTCGTTGTTCCGAAGAAGACATACTTTATCTCCAGTATTAAATATTGTCCTGCACATAAATAATTGTTTATTTATGATATCTGTTTATGCAATATTTCTAAGAAATCATAACTGCAGTTGCTTAATAATATGCATGTGCAATAATACATAATTATAATAAAAAATATCTCATGCTTTATTAATATAACTGATGGGCGGGATTAATCCCGCCGCAGACCTACCCCTTCAGAGTGAGTCGGGGATTAATCCCGCCGTCGACTCTACCCCATCGGAGAGAGTCGGCGGGATTAATCTCCGCGCCGACTCTACCCCATCGGAGAGAGTCGGCGGGATTAATCCCGCCGCTTCTCCCCGTCGACGAAAAGGCGGCGGGATTAATCCCGCCGCCGACTCTACCCCGTCGGAGAGAGGCGGCGGAATTAATCCCGCCGCCGATACTTCCTCGTCGGAGAAGTGGCGGGATTAATCCCGCCACGAGCTCCCTCCGACGAGGAAGTACGGCGGGATTAATCCCGCCGTGGGCTCCCTCCGACTAGGAAGTACCAGTGGGATTAATCCCGCCGCCGGATCTTCCTCGTCTGTGAGAGTCGGTGGATTAATCCCGCCGCAAATTCCTCCGACGAGGAAGAGGGGGCGGGATTAATCCCGCCACAACACTGACGACGGAGAATAGGCGGCGGGATTAATCCCGCCCACAACTCTGACGACGAGGAATAAGCAGCGGGATTAATCCCGCCCACAACTCTCTCCGAAACTATGATTTCAAAGAGATTCGGAATGAATTCTGCCCACAAATATTTAAAACAGGGAAGTAGTGGCGAGATTAATCCCGCCACCCTTCTCTGCCTCCTAAAATGGTTGGCGAGATTAATCCCGCCGACAACTCTTTCTAATAAATTCAAGTAAATCATTATCAGTTGAGAGAGTTATCGGCGGGATTAATCTCGCCGCTCTTTTTAAAAGGCGGAGAAGCATTGCCCGAACTAATTCTGCCATAACTATGAAAGAGATGGTGGCGGGATTAATCCCGCCACCTCTTCAAAGAGGCGAAAAAAAAATGACCGGATTAATCCCGCCCCAGCTAACCGAGAATATTAAGTTAAAGTATATTTAAACGGGATAAATCCTAACAAATATATTGTAATCCTAATGCATTCCTAAATCCCTAAATTCTAAAATTTAAAAGAGAATGTAAGAGAGTGAATCTTTATAAATATATCTAAATTTGTTTATAATACTTACTTGTAAACAGCACTGAAGGCGCCGTGCTTTCCTATAAACAATAGCGCACCTAATTTAATGTCGCTCCTGAGTTGATCATCAAGAAGAAAAAGGAAAATCTGAAGAGTGAAAATAAGAAACCCTTGCCGGAGAAAGAACCAGATCTGAATTTGAGTGGGAAATTAAATATTTTTCAAATTTACATGTCAGACTGATAATACTTATGTCAGAAATTCGAAATTTTTGAAATAACAGAAAAGAAAATTTAAGATGAGTTGAAACAAATAACCAACAGTCTGACATATATACTCTCCAATTCCAATGAATGTTTTTAAAATTACATTTAATGTCATTCAAGTGCTTCAAGCTGTTTAATATTACGAAATTTTTGTAATTATTCTACATTCTTAATATTCAAGTATATATTATTAAGTTTATATTATATATATATATACACTAATACAATAAATAAATTGATATATTATTATGTATCATTTAAAATATATTCATAGTCTGTTTATTATTATTATTTTCTTAATTACTCGAGTAATTAATTTACATTTCCTACTATTAATTGGGATATTCTTTGTTATTTTCTTAATATTTAAAGAATATTCCAATATTAAACATGATTATCATAATTAAATTAGTCTTATTCTTAATTATCTCGTAATTATTCTACATTTGTATATATTTGGGATTTTCTCAATTAATTTGTTATTATTTCAAGAATATTCTAGTGTTAAACCTTATTATCAATATTAAATTAATATATATTATTAAAACTATATATCTATATATTAATAAAATCATATATTATGTATAATTTAAAATATGTTCATAGTGTGTATATTAATATTATTTTCTTAATTATTCGATGTTTGTTTTGCACATATTATATATAAAACAATCATAAATTTATATATACATGTGCACATGCATTAGAAGACACATATGCACACACATGCACATTGCCCTAAACCAAACTTGAGAAATTATATGTTGCTTCTTTATTGAAAAACATCATGTTCAACGCATGTATGATCTATATACTCAGTGTGTGTGTATGTAACACATTGAATTTACAACATGTAATATATATGTATGTCTGTGTGTATACACGTGTGTATGTATATATGTGTACTAATATAATATATGCAATGTGTACGATTTTCATTTGTTAACACTCTATCTCTTCTCTCATACATACACGTGTCACCATGCATAATCCCTTCTTCATACATACACACCATGCATGATCATGATCCATAATATGTAGCCTGTCTCTTCTCTATACATACACACCATGCATGATCCATAATATGTACTGATGTTACAATATTATGTAATATGTATAATGTATATGTGTATAACACTCACTCCTCTCATACATACATATTCATGTGTAAATTCAATGTAGGTTTAGGGTTTAGGGTTAGGATGGATCATGCATGGTGTGTATTATGTATGTCTGTGTGTATACAGTGTGTACTAATATATCCAATGTGTATGAATTTAATTTGTTAACAATCTCACTCTTCTCTCATACATACACACCATGCATGATCCATGTAAATATGTATTGTCTCTCTTCTCTTAAACATACACACCATGCATGATCCATAATATGTATTGTCACTCTTCTCTCATACATACACACCATACATGATCCTGTACTCTGTCTCTCTAATATTAATATGTACTAATATGTATGTATGTCTATGTGTATAATACTATGTGTGTATATATGTATCGCTGCACGTGAAACTTTAAACACTCTCATGGACACACACGTGTTAAACCCTTGCATGATATTTATTCTTGGGGTGTATGTGATACACCCACGCACACATGCACACGCTGATAAATAATGAAAGAATATTCGTTTAGGGCGAATCTATAGTTTATTCTTTTAGGGTTTAAATATATTCTTAAAAGGAATATTTGATTAGGGTTAATATATATTCTATTCCTTTTAGGGTTTAAGTATATTCCTAGGGTTTGTAAGGCGGCGGCGGACGGCGTGGAAATCTCCTTCTCTCTCTCACACAGGTGAGATCTCTCTCTCTCTCACACGCACACTCTGAGTTTATTTATTTATTTATTCACATATATATTTATATGTGTGTATATCTTAATAATATAATTTAGATCTCTATCTCTCACACACACAACACACTCGTATACATACACACACACAGATATATATATATATAGTATATGTGTATATATATATATATATATATATATATATATATATATATATATAGATATATTATATTATATAATATATATATATTTTCCTTCTCTCTCTCTTCTCTATAGATCTCTATCTCTTGCACACACACGCACACTCGTATACATATACACACACAGATATATAATATATATATATATATATACTTCTCTATAGATCTCTATCTCTCGCACACCGCACACTCGTATACATGTACACACACAGATATATATATACATATAACACACACACAGATATATATATATATATATATATATATATATTCTATTTATTTATCTATATATATGTGTGTGTGTGTGTATTTGTATAATTTTATTGATTTGTTAATTGTATCTTTCGCACACACACGCACCACTCCTGTATATATATATGTGTGTGTGTGTGTTTGTTTATCTATTGATTTATTTTGTTTCACACACGCATACACACGATATACATATACACACATATATATATATATACCTATGTATAACATACATATTTATGTGTACCAGTATCTGTATAATTTTATTTATTTATCTATCTCTTGCACACACACGCGTATATACATATACATATACATATATATTGTGTGTGTGTGTGTATCTGTATAATTTTATCTGATTTGACTATCTCTGGCACACACACGCACTCTCCTACACACACATATACATAATATATATATATGTGTGTGTGTGTGTAGCAGCGGGATTAATCCCGCCGCTATATGGTGAGACGTGTGTAGCGGCGGGATTAATCCCGCTGCTATATAATTAGCCACTCGGCGGCAGGATTAATTCCGCCGCTCATTCGTTACCCTCATGAGCGGCGGGATTAATCTTGCCGACTAAGGCCCGAGTGAAGGGCCTGGGCAGCGGGATTAATCCCGCTGCGTACGCATGTCCTGCGCGGAATCGAGCAAGATTTATCTCGTCGCCATTGGCCTGCCTGAAGGGCCTAGGCGGCGGGATTAATCCGCCGCGTACGCATGCCCTGTGCGGAATCGGGCGGGATTTATCCCGCCACCATTGGCCTGCCTGAAGGCCTAGGCGGCGGGATTAATCCCGCCGGATTCTGCATAGAGCATTGACGTCCGCGGATTAATCCCGCCGCCCCGGCCCTTCACTCGGGCCTAGGCGGCGGGATTAATCCTGCCGCGTACGCATGCCCTGCGCGGAATCGGGCGGGATTTATCCCGCCGCCATTGTCCTGCCTGAAGGGCCTAGCGGTGGGATTAATCCCGCGGATTCCGCACAGGGCATTGGCGTCCGACGGGATTAATCCCGCCGCCCTGCGCGGAATCCGGCGGGATTAATCCCGCCTGATTTTGAGTAGGGAATTGGCGTCCGGCGGGATTAATCCCGCCGCATAGGGACCGAGTGAAGGCCCTGGGCGGTGGATTAATCCCGCCGAGCCTTCAATGCCTGTTGGAGGAATGAATCCCGCCACCCTTCCTTTTTTTCTCCATTGGTGAGTCGGACCAATCCCAAACGTTTCTGTCTGAGACGTAAAAGGTTTACAACATACTAATGGAGAGAACTGGGAAGGGTGGGGAAATTCATTTAACCATCCCTTACATGGTGGCGAGATTAATCCCGCCTCCTTTCTGGAGTCACTGAAGGGGTGTGCCAAATAAATCCTGCCCAGTTCTCTCTGAGACTGAGAAGGGTGGCAAGATTAATTCCGCACTCCGTTCAAGGCCTCCAGAAAGGTGGCGAGATTAATCCCGCCCACTCTTTCAGGAGACATTGAAAGGGCGCGCAAGATTAATCCCGCCGCACCTTCCATGTGAATATATATGTGTATTAATATATATAAGTTGCATATCTCATTTTATTCTTTTACATCTTATCATAATATTTCGAGTAAAAGCTAGGAAACTATGTAAAACTGTCCAGAGCTCACATTTGTGATGGTTTTAAAACGAAATGTTATCTTTCCTTTGAACTAGCACAAAGGTGAGCTTTGGACAGTTAATTCCGTCTACTTCTCTCTGTGTATTATTTTTGTATATTCGGGTTTATACAAGTGTGTGTGCATTTTTATATGATTTGTATTCATAGTGTATTATTTTGCAGAAGGACGATTTAATTAAACAAGGAGATCGAGTCATTAGTATGGAGTCGTCGTCAAATTCTGGGTAAGAATTAAAATAAAATCTGTTATACTCGGATATGTGCTTGAACTAATCATTTTTGTATTCAGATGTGGAATTGAGGGTAACATTAAAGACGAGAGAGGAGAAGAGATGGGCAGGGGGATTCTGGAATCAACTTGGCCATATTTCAAAATAAACGGGAAAGCGCATTGGAACAACCATGGTTGTTTGTCAAACTAAACCTCTGTCACATCGCATGGACAAGCAAAACAATGGAAAGTGGGTGTGCTAGTCAAGCATCCGAAAGCATGTGAACCCAGATTGAACGATGCTCGACACATATGCCTTGTTCCATCCAATGTCACGTTCTCGGATCCAGAGGTCGCCAGTTACAACATTAATTTCGGGTGGTTTTGTCGACTTGTGGATAATGACGTTCACGTGTTCACTAATGATGTTGACCTTGGAGTTCTTCTTCAACTCAACGAAAGCCCATCTATGGAGGGGATCCATCTGGATGTCTACTTCGAAGATCTTCAGACTCATCGAGTAGGTGTATTGTCAGGAGATATTGCTTCACAATACAGAAAATCACAAGTGGAGCAATCGTCCCTCTTCACATTGAAGAAGAACAGCGACATCATAAAGGAGATTGAGAGGGTGGCTTGGTCTCAGGTTCTTTACAGATCACGTTCAATTTGCTTAGCAAATTTCGGGAGCTGGAAGAGTGTGCCGAGAACATTAGAACAGCATCAATCGGGGATCACACATGTTGATTCGGATCGTAAAGAAAATCATTAGTCGTTTTGTCAGCTGCACCTGTGGCGTCCCATGCTGCAATAAGCCACAAGGAAATGATGTTGGATGATAGGATTTACCAGTGTAGGGTTAAGTATTGCAGCGTCAACCCAAACTTCAATTACAGGCCACTCAATCAGGAACGTGTAGCTGAGCTCATGGAGAAGATGAAGGACGACAATTCTTACACCGTTCCACATAATGCTGTTTTGTGCGCATACTACGAGAAAACAAAGGCGCTGACAAAGTGTGGATCACAACACCGGAACAAATGAGGAAGGTTCAGACGGAGAATAGAAAATCAGTTAAGTACTACATCATTAGTGGCCAGCACACAATAACGGCAGCCCAACGACTTCTCGACGAACACAACAAAGGAACGATGGCAACAAAACTTTCCGAGCATACCCGTGAGAAGCTGACGAAAAGATCGGCTTTTTAGCGAAGCCGAATCTCACAATCGAGCAGTACCATAAGTTATCGGCAATGGGACGCTGCAGACACCAACCACTACAACAGCAAAATATGGGAGAAGTTCAAACACACGCGAGCCGTGTGGGAATCTCTTCAGCGACCACAAAGAGCTACCGCAGGGAATACACAATCTGCGGACTACCGGGTAAGCAAATTGTTTGGGCGGGATTTATCTCGCCGGTATATTAATCTGTCTTTTTCTCAGAGAGTTGAAGAAATTGTAGCAGTTGATTTTGCCCAGGTGGGCGGGAAGGAAACATCCTTTTTGATGATGTTGATTTCTTGTCCCGAGGATAGGATCTTTGCAAATGGTTGGGGATTATGGAATCCTTTGCAAAAGGAACACTGAAGAAGAAGCAGACAAGTGAAGTGGAGCCCTCAGAGAAGTCTGCAAAGAAACCCAGTAAGACGCCGAAGGCTAAGTCTGTTCAATCTATAAAGGATGTAGACAACGATTTCAAGCTCACATGGTTGAAGCCTTTAAATGGAACAACGATGGAGGAGATGGAAGTCTTGGCTGATTTGGTGATTGATGGCAAATTACAGATTAACAACAGCAGCCCCACCTCTCCTTTTCATCTCAAGGCAATGGAGTTGAAGACGGTCAGGCACTTCAAGGAGTGGTTGGGAATACACTGCCACAAACTGGGTTGGATTTCGGCTTCAACATACGAAGAGGTCAGCAAATATTTGCATGTGACAAATGATGATATGCTTGTCGAATGGGTGAATCAATCGGAAGATCTGGGCAAGAATCTATTGCACGCCAACGCCAAAAAGGAGAACATTGCGATGACGCCTTCTCTTATGGCAGTCCTTCAGCAGCGGAGAACCGAGTTGAACCTTATAAAGGAGGATGCTACGAATCACGACAAGCCCTACAGATGTTTGTTGTTGGATTCGGAGACTTTATGGGGTACCATCACTGCTTGTAGGAAACCGTTTCAATTGTTCGTGATGGATCGGCGGGTGTCAAAAAATCCTTCGACAGACAGGACACTAGAGGATTTGGTGGAGAAACTTAGTCGTGCAAGTATGTACAAAGAAGGTATTTATTATTGAATTCATACTTGCACTCTTGACTGATATCTACGTTTTCAGGTATTTATTTCTTGATTCTTGCTCATGTCACCGATACCTTTGCCTTCTCCTTTGCCAAGAGGAATAAACATCGTTGGACAGGATTTTATATGAATGATGCTGATCCGAAGTGCATTGATTCGGTTGTTCACTTGGTTGTTAGGAATGCGCCAAACATTTCAAACTTCCAAATGACTGGCCAGGCATCTGTTTGCACTCCAACGGCCCTGAACCTCCATCCGATACACCGATATGAGAGTGACGTATTCGGCAATGTACGTTATCCAAACATCACAAGTCAAGCGGCACGGAGCATCGTCAACTTGATCAGGGGTCCTCACAGTGATGCGTGGGTTTTTGACTACTGCACTAGGGGGTCCGTCTTGAAGGAGTGTTACCTTCGGATACATGTGTATTTGCCGTTGAAAAGGATAAGACCATGGTTGAGGACCTGAACAAGTGGATAGATAGGTTCTCAACTGACTACCCCAACGAATCCATAAAGGAGTATTTGAGAAAGTTCCCTCCGATAAGTCATAGTTATCTCGAGGAGTACATAACATTTGCACACTCCATTACCCATGGAAACATCAATAGAAGATACAGAAGATCATGAACCATCTAACAAGCGCCTTAAACCTTCTTCGCTCACTCAAAGGTAATAGCGAAGAAAATTGTTATGAGTTCTTAGAGTCGAATAGTTGTAAATGAGTGTAACATAAGGCATTTTGTATATTTCGTTTAATTTGTACAGAAATAAATTCTCAAGATTAATGAAGCTTTTAGTTCAAACATGGGTCACACATTAACAAGTAAATAATATACCTTGATAATTTTAAGGTCACTAATTATCATTTTGCAGATGTAATGAAACAATTGAGAACATATTTTCAGCATTGGCATGAGAGAGGGGTTTGGCGACAATTTCTTGTGCCACATGTCAGAATGACAGATTCATGCAGGAAATGGATAATAGCAGTGCAAAACATCTTACCATGGGCCACTTCAGTTTTTCATCATCATTTTTATTGGCTTCAGTTCCGAAATCAATTTCTTCAGCGCATGCAATATCTGAATCTTGTAAGGATGATGTATAATTAAATGATGAAGGATAGGCAACGAATAGTGCAACGAATAAATGTGAAAGGGAGCAAACAAGTGATTTACAAAGTATCAAGAGGCAACGCTATCTCATGTTACTCATGGCCATATTGTGTTGTTGGATGTCAATGGTGTTCTGCTTCATCGACAAAGCCGAGGATAGGAAAAAGAAATCAAACAAGGAATTTCATTCCTTATCATGGTAAATTTCGATATGAATATTATTTTTTGTCCAGGGTTGGATCGTCTCTTTCAAAAGCTTAAGGAGATGGGTGCGCTTGTGGGGATTTGGTCATGCATAAGATTCAACTTAACACCGCTGTTGAATTTGCTTAAGAAACATTGTAGTGTTGCAAGAAGAGGTGATTCGTAAAGATTGGATTTTTGACCAGCGAATGTGTTATAAACCTCTCGAATTTCACATATAAAGAAAGGAAGCAGCCATACTTCTTCAAGAATGAAAGAATAATTGGGACTCATGGGAGATCAGTCGCTTAAGGATAATGAAGAATGCCATATCTTAGTGTAGACGACTCTCCTCAGAAGGCTATGCTCAACCAAAACATTGCTTGTATTCATCCAATCACTTTCGATCCATATTCTGATATTGATATCATGGATGAGCTAGTGAACTACTTGGATACGTGCCTCAGAAAGAAGAATCTCGAAAAATTTTGTGAGCAGTATCCACCGTATTATACATTTCCTGAAGCTTTTCTTTCTCGTGATTTGATTTTATAAAATGAAGAATGAAACCGGGCGCTTTATAATATTATTCTTAAGGAACGTCATTTTTTAGATGAGCCTTTATGCAGACCTGGTCTTATTACATCTTATGTATTAACAAGGATGGCAACTCCCAATTGCATTCGTGAGAGTGTTAGGTGGTGGCAACAACATCAAGATATTGACCAAAATGATTTGATTAATCCGGAGAGTGATGATTTAGACAAAATGAGGAGATTTCTTTGTATGGTTAGAAAGAAAGTATTTATAAATAAATTAACATGTTGAATAAGGAAATGATTTCATTTGTAATTATGTTTGATAGTATTTCTTCATTATTGTAAACTATTTTTAGAATAATATGAATATTCTAAGATATTTAGGAATATTCCTTACTAAGTAAGGTTATTGAAGGATTAATTAATTAATTAATTAATATTTAAGGCTTAATTACATATTAATTAAATGATTAATTAATAATTAAAACTTAAGTATTAATTAGTAATTTATTTATATTCCCATTTCACGTATCATGCCCACTTTAGTTACAACGTGCATACTAAGTTTAAATAACCTTAATACACGACATGCAAGTGCTTCATGAAAATGTTCATGCTAACAAACGTAGGTTGTTAACCTCTAGATCCTAAGGAGAACATCCCGTAATCAAATGTGCCAATAACACACCTAGTTATGAGATCTAAACTCTCTTGAGTGGATGCCGAATTGTCAGAGTTTTACCCAAAGGGCCAACACGTGGCAACACGTGGCTGCCAGGTGGCCATTCGGCGTCATCACCCTGTGTGAGCAACGCTAAGTTTTCCCAAGAACAACCCCAACGACCCCTAGGGTTAGACTCTAATGCCCGAGTGGACAGGAGACTTAGGGTTAGCCTAAGTCTCCCTAGAATGTCTTGCCCCAGAACCCTTGAGGGATAACCCTAGTTTGACTTAGGGTTTAGCCTAAGTCTCCCTAGAGCGTCTACCCCCAAAAACCCTTGAGGGATAACCCTAGTTGACTTAGGGCCTTGCCCTAGAAGACCTAGATAGGCTCATGCCCTAACCCCCATCAAGGAGACATGTGTTCCACACATAACCCTAGACAGAGCTAAGGCATTGTCACTTACCCCTTGAGGAATCACCTCATCCGGGTACAACCCCTTTAGGGCGACAAGGGTACCCTGTACCATGACTAACCCCTAAGGGTTTGAGTGCCAAGTTATACCCTAAACCTAGGCTAGTACTTAGTGAGGACAATAGTGTGCGCCGTAGGTGGACACGAGTGTTCTGCTAAGCAAACTCCTAAGGCTAGGTTTGGGATAACCCTAAGCACATGACCTTGCGAGTGCTTTACAAAAGGGCTTCTGCTAATGAGCTTAGGTTGTTTCAACCCTGGATTCCAAGAGAACGCTCCCCTAGCCAAGTGTGCCAAAGCACACCTAGTTACGAAACCTAACCTCCCTTGAGCGATGCCCAAGGCTTAGCACCCTAGTGCAGGCACAAGCATGCCTGTTTGCTAGAGTATCCAACCCCTTAGCGACAAGCCCATGACATAACCTAAAGGGCGTGCCTTGGGCGTTGTACCATGTACGTTTAGCCCAGTGTCACATCTCCATGTGACACTGCCTTCCATGATGTGGGCTATTATGCCATAGCCCTTAGATTCAAGAGTTGCACCAAGTACCACAAACGTGGTTCCTAAATGCCAACTCTAAACCCTTCAATGAACCCTCAGGAACCAGGTAACGTGAACCGTCAAACAAGATCCCACGCCCACAGTTGGACAAGGACACGGATGTGCCTTGCTTGGCCGTGAGTGCTACATCTAGCTTGACGTGGAGGAGGAGGCTGGAGACAAGCCTTAACCTCAACCTCTTGGAACATGCATTCCGACAAGACCTCCCAGGCAGGATTCGCCAACGTTAAGGGTAAGCTACCCCGAAGGTGGGACGTACCCCTGGCATCTGGAAGTTAGGGCGGCACAACAGAGGGTTGTGCCTTGATGACACAGCTAAAGCTTGCACGGGAGAAGAGTAAGCGAGCCAGTCATGAACCCAGGAACCCTCACTCCTATATACTACCTTATTTATGTGATAGAGCCCCCCCTGTTTTTGTTTACATAAGTGGGCTAGCACTGAAATCTCATTCCCAGAGGGAACATACTTGGTGAGTTATCCATCAACCCCTAAACCCTAACCTGTCAAAACCTGGGGTATTTCTAAGCATATCCGACATGCCGAACTCACCGGAACTAGCCATTAATCCAACGGGACATGGAAAAACGAGGGTAAGAGTTTTCTATAAGGTAAGTGCTACCTTCCTTAGAGTTTCTCGAGATATCTAAGGACAGCCGGCCGAACTACCCCTAAACACCTAAGTGCACTAAGCGGGGCTGTTTCTCACTACATCTAGGGCTTGTCAACATAGTAAGTAGGTAACAACAGTCCAACGTCCAAAGTAAAGAGGAGTCATAGTAAAAACTATGACACCGAAGGCTTAATATCCTAATGCGAGAGTATAAGCCATGCTTGTTTGTTAGAGTATTCAACCCTTAGTGTCAAACCTATGATACAACCAAGAGGGTGTGCCTCAAACATTATACGTGTAGTGTCACATTTGTTTCCAAATTGCCATAACCCTAACTCAAGAGCTACACTTGGTGCCATGAACATGGCTTGTAAATGACAATTCTCTGAATAAGTTCTTTAAAACATGTTCGAGTATAACATATTTTGTTTAACTCTTACTTAGAATTTAAAGACACTTCATACTAATGATTAAATCACTTTATTTGATCAAGTCATCTTTTTATACAATATATACTATGAATATCATTTATAAAAAATGCACACACCTTATATAAATCCGAATATACAAATATGCAAATAAAATTTCACAAGGTTTATAAATATTTTTTTTAAGTGCATAAACTAATTAGTTGGTGGATAAATCTTGCTAATGCTCTTCTTTTTTAAAATACATGCAAATACTTTATACATAATGTATGAAAATGTGCAAAGCTCACAATTGTGATAGTGTAAGAAATGCACATCACTCAGTTCTAGCACCACCATAAATGTGAGTTATAGACAATTTTACAAAGTTTATTGGCTTTCACTTAAAAATTAAGAAAGTTATAGAAGTAAATAAATGATAAAGTGAAACATTATTATGTTGTGAGTGAGAGAGATACAAGGAAAACAAGAAATGTATGATGTATAAGGAATGAGTGTATTTGGCAGGATTAATCCCATTCAACTTACCTTAGTGGCAATTTTATTTCTATCCCACTGAATCGATTCTTGCTTGCCTTAGGCTGAGCAAGTTTTCCGGCCGAGCTTGAGGAGGCCTTGGGTTGGTGAGTGAGTTATCAAAGCAACTAATGTAGATTCACCATAAATAGCTTAAGATGTGATAAATATGCACATGTTTGAAGTTAGAATGACACAAAAGTGGCTTATGTTATTAGGATTATCATTTTGAATTACTAGTATATTTGCCATACTTACTTTATTTTTGTGATCTAAACCCAAGGGCAACCCTAACCTTATCCAAGTTGTTAAAATTAATTAAAAATCTAGATAGGACTCAAGATATTTTTTGAGGTAATTTAATAATAATTGATTGAGCTACTCTTAATAAACATGGCTACTTTAAGTGGTGAAGTAATAGCTCCATTCATTGTTGCAACATAAGTTTAAAACCTAGTTATATCCTCTACATATGAGGTTTACTTATTGAATTCAAAGAAAATATAAAAGCTCGTGCAATTATTTGTATGTAGTAAAAATGTTTTTGTCTTGTGTAAAGAATGTATGTTAAAACTATATAATCCTTATTATAGAATGAGTTGAAATTGCATTATAATAAAATATTATAATAATGTTTGTTCGTAAGCTCAATTTTTAAAAGAAAATATTTAAATAAAAAGTCGTATAATATTGAATCATGCATCCCATGTGAAGAGAAAGAGAGTTTGAATATTGAATAATAAGTGAGATTACTTTGTACAATTGTTTTTATAGACTATCTATTGTAACAATTCTTAAATGGAGATTAAATATAAGAAAAAATTGCTTGAGAGTGTGATTATAAGTTTAATACTTGAACTTAATTGTGTCATGTATTGTTTAGCAATTGCATTTGAGTAGGTCATGTATTTTTCTCATTAATAATACCTTGGCATTTAAAAGGATTTTTGATGATATTTTTATAAATATCCTCAAAGTTTGTGATGATATATTTTCAATTACATCGATATTTAGCATTAAAGGATGAATATTATCTTTATTTAATTCATTCATGTGAGTGAAATTCTCCTCTTAGAGTTTATGTTCTTTTGATCTTTATTAATTTTATTATTATGAATATATGCTTGATCTAAAGCCTTTTTGTAATTGCCAATGCCAGTGATATGTTTTTTCTCTTTCTGTATCATACTACACTTCTATTAATAATAACTTTGAGTTTGTTCTCTTGTTTGATGAATTTTTTGTTAGAAAGTTAATATATTCTTTATTTCAAAAATCTTTATTTAGTATTATAATTGTGTTTTTGTGAATGTAATTAGTGTTTGTATTAAATATTTTTTTCTCTCTTAAATTTAATAACATCATGGTTTTGTTTAATTCTATTTCAATAATACCATTTAAGTTTAAGTATATGTCTCAAGTATTGTAATTGACCATGATAATAACATACTA
The DNA here is from genome assembly GCA_003024785.1 of Selaginella tamariscina. Taxonomy (NCBI): domain Eukaryota; kingdom Viridiplantae; phylum Streptophyta; class Lycopodiopsida; order Selaginellales; family Selaginellaceae; genus Selaginella; species Selaginella tamariscina. The sequence continues at coordinate 38,896 of PUQB01000946.1, forward strand.
TATCACCTTCTTTAAATTAGTTTTATTCGTATTCTTATTTGTTGATCATGTTAGACTTTATGACATGATTATATAACTTATATATTTATATTGTTTATTCTATATAAATATTTATTGTCATGTTAAGTGTATTTTATTCATTATTTAGTTTGTCATAGTTTTTACTATGACTTAACTTTTTACTTTGAAGGTTGATTATTGTTACCTATTGTATTATTTTGACGGACCCTAGATGTAGCAAGAAATAGCCCTGCTTAATGCACTTATGTGTTTAGGGGTAGTCCGACTGGTTATCCTTAAATATCGCAAGAAACTTTAAGCAAAGGTAACACTTACCTTCTAGAAAATTCACCCCCAATTTTGACGTCCTAATTAGGCTGATTGGTTAATGCAAGTGAGTTTGGCGTGTTAATTAGGGTTAGGAACACCCCTATAACCCTATGATTGCCCTAACCCATGCCCTAAAACCCCACCCCCTCGGGTAGGGTTTAGGGTAAGAATTAGGTTTCATTGATAACTCATCTCATTTAGCAAAGGACATGCATTTGTGCTAGCCCACTTATACATGTAGGAAAAGAAAGGGGGGGCTCCATCACATAAATAAGGTAGGTTATGTAATAGGAGAGCTCTTGGATTCATGACTAAGTTCATTGCTCTTCTGCCGGTGCAAGCTTTAACTTGTGTCGTTAAGTACAATCCTTTATTGTGCCGCCCTAACTTCCAAATAATAAGGGTATGTCCCACCTTCAGGGTAGCTCACCCTTAACGTGGTGAATTCATGCTTAAAAGGTCTTGTCGAAATAGCCAAGCAAGGCACATCTGTGTCATTGTCCAACTGTGAGCGTGGGATCTTGTTTAACAAGTTCACATTACCCAGTTCCTGAAGGTTCACTAAGGGTTCTAGAGTTGGCATTTAGGAACCACGTTTGTGGCATTTGGTGCAACTCTTGAATCTAAAGGGCTATGGCATGAAGCTCACATTGTGGAAGGCAGTGTCACATGGAGATGTGACACTGGACTAAACATCACACGATACAACACCCGAGGCACACCCTTTGGGGTTGTGTCATGGGTTTGTTGCCAAGGGATTGGATACTCTAGCAAATAGGCATGCTTGTGCTTGCACTAGGGTGCTAAGCCTTGGGCATCTGCTCAAGGGAGGTTAGGTCTCGTAACTAGGTGTGGTTTGACACACTTGACTAGGGAGTGTTCTCCTTGAAATTCGGGGATTGAACAACCTAAGCTTGTTAGCAGGAGCCCTTTCAAAGTCATGTACTTAGGGTTATCCAAACTTAACCTTAGGGATTTTGCTTAATAGAACACTTGTGTCCTCACTAAATACTAGCCTTAGGTCTAGGGTATGAATTGGCCACTTAAACCCTTAAGGGTTAGTCATGGTTCATGGTATCCCTCGTCACCTTAAAGGGGTTGTACTCCTGGATGAGGGTGATTCCTCAAAGGGTAAGTGACGATGCCTTAGCTTGTCATGAGGGTATGTGTAAGAAACATGTTTCCTTTGTGGGGTTAGGCCATGAGTTTGTCTAGGTTTATTGGGATAGGATCCTAAAGTCTATTCGGGATATCCTCTAGGGTTTGGGGATGGTCATTCTATAGATAAACAAAAGACTTAGAGTCCTACCCTAGGCATATGAGTCAAACTCTTGGGGACATCTTGAAAGACTTAGTGTTGCTTACACAGGGTGATGACATCGGATGGCCACTAGGCAAACACATGTTGGCCCTTCAGGTTAAAACTCTAACATAGTTTCTTTCATATTAATATGAACATTATAACTAAAATGGGAATGTTTATCCCATTTTTTTAATAATTAGCAAATTTAATTATTTAATTAGCATTTTTAATATAAAAATAACTTTAAGAATAATATATATTTAAAGAAAGAATATTCTTTAAAATGTATGTTTAAAATATTAATAATTAATACATAAGTATTAATTAAAGATTTTTTTTATATTCTCATTTTCATATATCATTCCCATTTTAATTACAACGTTCATTTATATTTTCTTGTTACAATCCTTAGAGATGACATAATAAATTTCATCAAATTACTACTTAATTGAAATAAACTAAACTTAATAATTATTTTGAAAGTAATATGAAATGCTCATAATGCAAAAGATGACCTCAATTAAATATTTGAAATAAAGTATTTATACTATATTATTCATGAAATGACTCTCATGATAGTTAATTAAATATAATAGTGGTTCATACTATATTATTATATTTTTATATAAAACCTTTGTTACTCTTCATGCTCAATAGGTCTGTTCCACCTATTTAGTGATGTACTCCAGAACTAGAATATATTGATTTTATCAATTAATTTTAAATTTATGGGTTTCATGATACCCATTACTCATTTCATAAAAGCTCCTAATGTCATGATTAAATGCAAAAGTTGTATTTGATGTTGTAATGTATATTGATGTTATTACAAATTTTAGAGTGTTGACAATATTTAATTGCACTTTTAATAATGTGAACCACCTTAATCCAATTTCTAATATTTTTCATGCTGTCAGATCTGTCACAACCCGATACAGGATGCAAGATACAAAATACGGGTTACAAGATATGCCTATAGGATATACCTACAAGATATGCTTGCAGGATATTCCTATAGGATATACTTAGAGGATATGCCTATAGGATATATTATAGGATATGCCTAGAGGATAAGGGTCACTATTTTTAGCTCATGACTAGATTAGACTCATGACCAGATTAGCTTAGAGTTGTGAGTATAAAAGCTCCGACCTAATTGTTATATAATCAGTTACTATCAACACCAGTCTTTTTACGATCAATCTTATCTTGTCTTGCTCCTTGCCTCTTGCTCTTGTCTTGTTTTTGGTTCCTAATTCCTGTCCTACTCCCTGTCCTGTTCCTTGTTCTGCTTCTGAGTCAAGCTTCTTTGTTTTCGGAATCCTGCTCACTTCTTTGTTCCTGGATCGTGGCTTGACAGTTTGATAGTAACTCCTTTCATAACTTTTCGATTTCCAGCTACTTTTTTTTCCTTGATTCTTCTTCTTCGTTTTCCTCCTTTTTTCTCTTTCATAGATCATGGCCGATTTTGAGCAATTTCAACGCGAGCACCAAATATTGCTTCATGAGCTAAGGTTCCACCAACGCGGCACATGTAGCTACTAATGCATCCTCCAAGGTTGCTGCGTAGGCTCTCTCTCAAGCATCCGTGGTTTCCTCTTTATCAAACACTTTTTCGGAGCCAAAGATCAGTATGCCAGAAAAGTTCAATGACAATCGTGCCGATTTCCAAGGGTTTCTGAATCAGATCAGGCTTTTGATCCACATGCAACCACGCCACTACTTGATTGATGCACAAAGGTTGGCTTTTGGCATCCTTACTAGTTGGATCTCCATGGGCTTGGGTTGCCCCTTTGCTGGAGTGTGACGACCCATTAATAGAAGACTTTGAAGGTTTCGTGGCTATCTTTGAAGCTTGCTTTGGAGATCCTGATAAGTACCGTTTCGCATGCATGAAGTTACGAATGTTCACACAAGGATCTCGACCAACTTCTGTTTATGCATCCGAATTTCAGCAACTTTGCATGAACATTCCATAGGACGAGACTGCATTGATTGAACACTTCCGTTTTGGGTTGAGGGATGACGTGAAGAACCTTCTCCTTACGTTACCGGATGCCCAAACATTAGTGGAGATCATGCAACAGGCCGTTCGCTGCGACAACCGCTTGTTCGAGCGTCGTCAAGAAAAATCCCGTCAGCAGTTCTTGCAAACCAATCTTGCAGCTGTGATACATACTCCTGCGATACCTTCTGGAGTAGTTCCTATGGAGGCTGAGAAATACAAGCGTGGCTCACTTTCCACTGCTGAGAAGCAATGTCACCGTAGTGAGAATTTATGTTTGTATTGTGGTGAAGCAGGACACAAGGCGGTGGAATGTCCTACTAAAGCCAGAAAGTTCAAGACGCGTGAAGTTGAAGCTAAAGTTCAGTCGGAAAACTTTAATGTTCACTTCGTTTAGGAGCCACGAAGTTGGACGTAGGTGCATGCTCCATTGGTGCTGCTCATACTGTTAAAGGTAAAATATTAGGAGCATAGGACGTCCTACTGTAGAGAGAATAAGGGGTAGGAAGGTCCGTAGTAAGCATGGAAGGAAAGGCTGGAAGAGGAAAATCCTTACCGAGAGGAAAAGGAAAAGGAAAAGGAAAAGGAAAAGGTAAAGGATGACGTGGCGAGAGGAAGAGTAGTTAAGGGAAGTTAGGGCAACGAAGGAAGGGTCTCCATTTGAAGTTCTAGCAGGAGATAAAGGTTCTCTACACTTTGTCTTTTGTATTCATGTTAGTAATGAAAGGTGCATATTAGAGAATCTGTGTGTGTATGTTACTCTCAATGAATGGATCTAACAAGGCAATAGCCAAAATCCGTTCTTGCCCTTGACTTTGGAGACCAGTCATAGTGGCACTGGGAGAAGTCTGATATATATACAGATATATTGAGAGTTGAGAAAGGAAAGGGTGTAGCCTTTCCTGTACGTTGTATGAAAGGTTTCCTGTCTGCGTGAAGGAAACAGGTTAAATAGGAAAAGGTGAGGCAGAGAGCCCTTTTCCTGTTTAACAATTGGCGACCACGGAGGGATTTCGCCATTGCAGTGTTAGCATTCATTGAGAAAAGAGGCTAAAAAGATAAATTCTCATTCTGAAAAAGGCTCGGAAGGTGTAGAGCCGGATGTGTAAAGGAGAAGGAATGAATGGAACCGTGGAGGAACCATCGTCCTGATCAGCCTTAGCTGATAGAGGAACCAAAGGCAGGCCAATAGAGTGGCTGCCCAACAGCAACCTGAAACTGACGAAAATAGACGTCAAAATATCCTTGGAAGATAGTAGAGGATATTGCAGAAACAATACAGAAATCTGAGGCTGATCCAGAGAATTGGAGGCAGTATCAAACAGCTGGTTTAGAGGAGTGAGAGAAGGAGGAGTGCCTGTTCATATACCGAGATTGCAAGGAGAAGGATCTCCTGAGAACTCCCGAAGAGGAAGGGAGGAAGGTGTAAGAGGAAATACACCAGAGCAAAGGGTTATTACAACTTTTCCCGGGAATGTTTGGGGGTACGGTGATGTATCCCACATTCTCTGCAGGAAAGAAGGAAAATCCGAAAAGGCACTTACAACAGTTTGAAGAGGTAGTAAAACTGTATAAGGTGACGGATGCAGAAAGGCTGCTTATATTTCCACATACATTGAAAGGAAATGCCTCTGATTGGTATTATGATTTAGAAAAGGAAGTCAGAGAGATTATCAGAAGGTTACTGATGCATTTAAGGAATATTTCAGAAAGGAGGAATTGCCGGAGGAACATTTAGAGAAGTTAAGGACTATCCTTCAAGGCAAAACAGAAAAGATAGATGAATATACACACCGTTTTAAGAAACATGAGAAAAAGTGTAAGGCATATGTAAAGATGGATGCCTTATTGCAATGGTATAAGCAAGGGTTGCTAAAACCATATAGAGATCTAGCACTTACTATCAATGAAAAGGATAGAGAGGATCTCATTAATCAATTAAAAATATATGAGAAGAAGAGAAGGCAGATAGAAAAGATTGCAGAAGGAAAGTTGAAATATATGGAAGAAAGGAAGAATCCTCTGATGAAGAGGAAGAGGAAGCTGATGTAGTAAAAGTTCGAAAATATCCTATAGATGAGAAAGCATTGGCTCAAATGATGAAAACTTTAAAAGGAATGACAGTTAAAGAGGAGTTAAAGGAAAAAGTATGGTGTACTAAATGTAATAATCCTGGTCATACAGTAGAGGAATGTAGACTGCAATTGCCTACATGCCAGATATGCGGAAAGGAAGGACATGTGGCTAGGAACTGTAAACATTTCCTAAATCAGAATGTGGCTCGCATAGAGAGAGAAAGGAGGAACAGATGAACGTCCACCTCCTAGAAGGTTCCCACTAACAAGAATCGTGGGAATGATAGGAATGATAATGTCATTCCTTATGAGAACAGGAACAATATGTATGACAGAAGAAATGAAGTTCCTTATCAGAACAGGAATACTAGATATTATGACAGAAGGAATGATAATCCTTACGAAATTAGAGAGGAAAGGTATTATGCAGGACGAAATGGTCCATATAAGGCGGCAGAATGATAGACCTTATCCTGAAAGAAATGATAGGCAATATAGAGGAGAGGAAAGACCATATCAAGGTCAAAGAGGCAGAAATGATTCCTATAACCAAGGAAATGATAAACAAGGACCACAGGGTAGGAATTTTCCTTCCCAGGTTTGTTATACATGTGGTGAAACAGGACATATCTCTAGGGAATGTCCTAGGAGGAATGTACAACCTCCTACTTCCACCAGAACTACAAATGTACAGCCTACAACACGGCTTATTCAAATAGAGGAGGAAAAGGATGAGTATCCACCTGTGGCAAGGGCAGTTATAGATCTTCAAGAGAAGAAGAAGGAATCCTGTTATGATGGGAAGGAGAGGTACTTACTATTCCTAACAAGAAGGAGAGCTTGTTACAGGAAAAGGTAAACGAGCAGGAGAAGGATCCTAACCAGAAAGGTCAAACTGATAACAAATCAAAGGTATAGACAAAGGTGATATAGATAAAGGTGAACAAAGTTTTTCATTATTACCATTACATGATAAAACAATGGATTCTATGTATCACCAAGCTATCAATCAGGAGGTAAAGGTCACGCTTGGACAGCTGATACAGGTAGCTCCTTACATAAGAAACCAAATATTAAATGCATTAAGTTTAGTTCAGCAAACATTTTCACGTGAAGGATACACAGTTTGTAAAATGGATAAGGAAGTACTATATGAAGGTGATTATGATGGACAAGTTCCTTGCATCACATATATGTGGGAAGGAATAAGTTAAAGAGAGTATTAATAGATGGAGGTTCAGGTGTGAATTTTATTAAAGAAGGAGAATGTAAAAGGATGGGTTTAGGACCTGTTAACATACAAAACTTTCCTGTGTGCAGAAAACACTGTTACAGCGCAGGAAAAGCTTTGCAAGTTAAAGTGTAGGGATTTCGTCCAATAGAGAGCTCTAGATATATACTCATTTCGTCTCTAAGGTCAAGGATAGGATTTTGCTTTGGCCATTGCCATGTATAAGCATTCACAATATCCCATAAATATGCACTTGCATTACTATATGAATACAAAGAGATAACAAGTGTGGAGACTTACTTCTCTCCCTAAGATACTCTCTCTCTCATGCATTGCTCTCCATAGCCTTCATAGCCTTCATCGTCTCTCTCTTCCTGCCCTTCCTTGCCCTAACCGTATCCTATCCTCCTCCAACCGTCACAACTGTCTGCTTCCTGCAACCGTAGGATCCTTCCTACCCTGTAGGATTTTTCCTACTGTCGTAGGATTTATCCTGTACACAGGATATTTCCTACTACTACTTTCCTACAAGTTATTCCTCCACCGTAGGAAAGTCCTATGTATGCAGTTCCTACATGCTATATTTTTTGGCCTCTAACACTATTCCCCACCTTAAGATTTGCAATGTCCTCATTGCACCTATCCTATGCCCTCCTTATAATATTGACCTTCATGATACTCTAGATTCTCCTCTTTGTGCTTTTGAAAGTTGTTCCTCCCTTCCTTTAGTTCTTGGTTGGAAGTTGATACCTTGAGTTGTAGCACTTGATTTTCTTCATGATGTTCCTTAGGTTCACTATTTGCTTTCTTTTCCTGTTCCTGAATAGTTTTTCCTTCCTGTTCCTTAGGCTCATCCTCTATAAACGGAATAGGAAAAACATCCTTCTTTGTGGCATCATTTAACTTCTTATAATTTATACATACTCTTAACTTTCCATTCTTTTTAGGAACAATCACAAATGGTGATAACCATTGTGTGCCCTGTATAGGATAAATAAAACCTACACTTAACAGCTTATCTATCTCCTCCTTCACAAGCTGTGCATAATTAGGATTCATCCTATATGCTCTCTGTTTCACAGGCTCACTTCTTGGTAATAATTGTATAGTGTGTGTACACAATTCAGGAGGTATGCCTTTAAGATCTTTATAGGACCAGGCAAAAACATCCTGATATTTTTAAAGCAAATTCAATCCTTTTTCCTGGAATTCCTTATCTAATTCCTGAGCAATGAATAGGTTTTTAGGTTCATTTTCTGTACCTATATTCACTTGCTGCAAAGGATCTATAGTATACACATATGTATACTCTGCAGGCTGTTCCTGTAAATCAATCTCATATGGGATTGCCTTATAGAACTTTTCCTGCAATCCGGGCCTATTCTTCCTTCTGCTGAACAATTTTCTTTCCTTTCAGCACTACGTTTAAGTCTATATCAGTCAGCACTTTTAAGTCAGGATATGCTTTCAAGATTTCTACTTCTTCCTGATCATCTAAACCATTAAACCAGTTATATCCTTCTAAAATAAGGGGTCTATTTTCCTTTTTAACATACCTTTTTGTATGATTGTATATCACCGGTTTTCCTTCTCCTTCACCCAGCGTCATCTTTCTTGTTCCCCAATCCTGTATAACTTTAGCAGTTTTCAGCCAAGGTCTACCTAATAACATAGTATATACAGTATCTTTTCCTTCCATTTGGAGGACAATAAGGGACACCTTATATTTAAGACCCTTGATAGATATAGTCACCTCTCACTATACCTGTAGGCTTGACACTTCTCTGGTCTGCCATTTTTAAATTAAAAGGAGCAGGCTCAATGGGTCCTAAACTCATTTTCTTACAAGCATGTTCCTCAATAAAATTAACTCCTGAGCCTCCATCTATAAGGACTTCTTTTATCTTGTTTCTACCAATATATACAGTAATGCTGGGCACATACCCATCATAATTACCTTCTTTTCATAATGTTTTTCTACTCGGTGAATTTCATTTCCTGTATATGCAGGTAAGGATTTTGAAACAATGTTCAACATTTCCAAGATTTGATTTTTAATATATGGGGCAATATGTATTAATTGTCCCAACGTGATTGTAATTTCTTGGCTCAATGCACTTTGAGCCATTGATTCTGCCACGTCATCCTGAATCCGTTTCACAGGAATGCTCTGTTTTCTAGGGTTACTCTATTTTACAGGAATATTCTTTTTCTCCTGAATATTTTCCCTAAAATAGAATCAGTTATTTTTAGATCTTTAGGTATATCCGTCGGTTGTGTATCATCATCCGAGATATACTCAGGGAGATCTCGTTCTTGGAGATGAGTGTCCATCTCTCCCATTGTTTGCGTACTATCCCGCAATGGATACCCAGAACTTCCTTCTTCTACCGGAAGGTTTTCCTGTTTCTGACATATATTTCTTTTTGTGCAGATTACTGCTCTCACGGCAGGATGATTTTCCAGCTCATTCTCTTCCACATCAATGAACCGAGCTCCAAGTTCTCTCTTGGGAGCATTGTTTGAGGTGGAAGGCTGATTCTTAGGACAATTTAGAGAAATATGTCCTTTCTCTCCACATGTATAACAAGTAAGATTAATAGAATTCCTTCCTTGTACTTGTCTTTGTCTATAGTTATTTTGATTTTCATAACTTTCTTTTCTTAGATATCTTTCTGGTCCTCTGTAGGACGTCTCCTTCCTTCTCATATTAGGCTTATATGGTGGAGCATATCTAGTTTGATTCCCCTCATACAGCCTATCATCTCCTCCTGTATAAGGAACATTCCTTTTGTTATCAAAAGGATTCCTGTTTCTTCCTTCTTCCCAACTCCCAGGATGTTCCTCATAATAGAGTTTCCTATTCCGAGATGGAATGTGGTAACAGGTGGTTGTCTCACAGGAAACGGCCTGTTATACCAGCCTTCCTTTCTTCCTTCCTTTCTCCTTTCTTTTTCCACACGTGCTACATTTTGATTAATAAAATACTTACAGTCTTTTGCCGAATGTCCTTCTTTATCACATATTTGACATTTTGGCAACTGTAGTCTACACTCATCCTTAGTATGTCCAGGATTTTTACACTTGGCACACCATACTTTAGCATCTAATTCCTTATACACAGCATCTACAGGAACATCTACAGTGTTTGGAAAAATATTTCCAGAAATGTAGACAAAATTCCGTTGCTTTAAATCAGAAAAATGTATTTTTTTTGTTAAATCAGGAGTCCTTTTAGGACATGTGGTTTGTAAGGAAGGAATATTGGTTGATCAGGACAAGGTTAAGGTCATCCTTAGTCTACAACCACCACAGGATATAAAGGAGTTACGAAGGTTTTTAGGCAAAATAGGCTACCATAGGCGGTTTATAAAGCATTATGCTAAACTCGCCAAACCTTTAACCGACTTGCTTAAGGTCGATGTGCCATATGTTTGGACTTCAGAGTGTCAAGAGGCATTTGATAACCTTCGAACGGCTCTTATTAAAGCCCCCATATTGGTTAGTCCCAAGTGGGATCGGGAATTCCATGTACAAGTTGATGCCTCTGATATTGCTATAGGAGCTGTCCTTACACAAATGCAAGAGGACGGTAAGGATCGTCCTATTTATTATGCTAGTTGCAGGCTCACACCTGCAGAGGTAAATTACACTACTACAGAAAAGGAAGCATTGGGTATGGTATATGCTATCACAAATTTAGACATTATCTTTTGGCTAATAAAGTAAAACTTTTTGTGGATCATAAGGCTTTATTATATTTACTTAATAAACCTGTACTTACAGGAAGGTTAGCCAGGTGGTTCCTACTTCTGCAGGAATATGATTTTGAAATAATTCATAAACCTGGAAAGCAACACGAACAGGCTGATCATTTAAGTCGTATTAAAACAGGAGAACTTCCTATTCGCACTATGGATGATTTTCCTGATGCGAGTTTATTTCGTGTGGATGTTCCATTAAGGTGGTTAGATCATATTACACAATATCTAGCCACTGGAATAGTACCACTTACTTATAAGACGCCAGATGAAAGGAAGCTCTTTGTCGTGAGGACACGACACTTCTCTCTCGTGGGAGGAAAGTTGTATAAACTGGGGTCCGACGGGGTATTACGAAGGTGTGTGTAGACCCTTTAGAGGCCCAGAGGTTCTTAAAGAGGCTCATTAGGCCTTGCAGGAGGACATTTTGCAAGAAATAACAGGAAGGAAAATCCTTCAGGCAGGGTTATGGTGGCCTACTTTATGGAGAGATGTAAGCAGATATTGTAAGGCATGTGATAAATGCCAACGTGCACAATTGCCTCCAAAGAAACAAATACAACCTTATAATCCAGTTCTACCACTGGAACCTTTCCAAAAATGGGGAATGGACTTTATAGGACCAGTTAATCCTATAAGCTCAAAAAGGAATCAATATATATTGGTTTTAACATATATGACTAAATGGGTAGAGGCAGAGCCTATGAGAAAGGCTGATGCATATAATACAGCGAAGTTATATATAATACTATAATAGTACGTTATGGTATTCCTAAGGAAATTGTGAGTGATAGAGGAAAGCATTTCGTGAATGAAACAATAGAAATGCTTATGATGGAGTTTGTGATAAAACATAAGAAGTCTACACCATATTACCCACAAGGTAATGGACAAGCTGAATCTACAAACAAAGTCCTTAAAAACGTTTTAAGGAAGGTGGTTCAGGAAAATAAGAAGGATTGGGATGAAAGGTTACCAGAAGTATTATGGGCCTATAGAACAGCTTATAAGGTGACTACAGGTACGACACCTTTTAAGCTTGCGTATGGATTGGAGGCTATAACTCCGATGGAGTATATTGTGCCGTCCTTGAGAATAGCAATTCAATATAGGATGGGAGAGAAGGAGTCTTTGGAAGCTCGTTTAATAGAGCTAGAGAAGTTAGATGAGAGGAGAATGCATGCCCTGTGGACGATACAGGCGATTCAGCAAAGGCGGAAGGTTTGGCTAGATAGGCGAAGGAAAGGCAAAGAGATAAAGGTAGGTGATCTCGTCCTTTGGTACAGGGGAAAGGTGGATGAAATAGGCCAAAAGTTTAATTTGAACTGGATAGGCCCTTTTCGGGTTAAATCTGTAGAGGAAGGTGTAGTGGATTTGGAAACATTAGGAGGAGAGGCAATAGAAGGAAAGGTTAACCTTAATAAGGTAAAAAAATATCTCGTTGAAGGGAGTAGTATTCATGTTGAGTTGAAGAGTATATTCTGCTCCCTGAAGTGCACAAAAACAAGGCAGAGATCTAGGGTTTTGCAGTGAGAGAGAGATGTCGGCAAAGAAGGGTCTTATGTCTGCGTGAAATTGCCAGGAGTTGGTGAATCCTCCTGATGGAGAGAGATTGGGGAAAGTCCAGTTGATGCACACTAAATGGGATTTCTCCTGTGAGACGGAGAGAGTTCTGCAGGAGATAGGTTTGTGGCCATACGCGGAGATTCTAAGAGATGCCGAACCTCATGATGAAGAATGCTTCACCTTAGTGATGCTTCTGGAGAAGGTGGAGAAGCCGGATACAGGATTTGTAGCTTATGCAGAGGAGAGGAAACTCCTTTTCACTGATAGGTTGGTGGAGGAGGTATTTCACCTCCCACATTCGGAAGGGAGGTAAAGGCCGATAAGGCACACCTCACATGGTATTTAAAGGAAGGCAAGCAGTACGTGAGCAAGGTAGGGTTGAAGCTTTCCGACCTGATGGAGGAAACGCAGTTAGCGATGAACTTTATCGTTAACGCGTTCGAATTTCGGACATCTCATATTACAGCATCGAATCCGGTCATGTCTTTATATGACGGATTAAAGGAAAAGAGGCCAGTAGGAGTGGCGAGATATTTGCTGAAAAGGCTGAGGGAGCACCTCTGTGCAATGCAGGAGTTAGAGAAAAAGAGAGAGCCTTCGTCCATGATGGCCTTCACGTGGGTACAGATAATCGCGGACTATGTACGCCAATACGGCGAACTGGCGGGGCCGGAGATAGTCGCGCGTATGAAGCAAGTGAGGAAGGAAACGGAGACACTTCAGAAGAAGCAAACCAAGCGCAAGATGGGGGAGACGAAGGGAAAAGGAGTAGATGCTGACCTGCAGGCAGAGGAGGATAAACAGATGGAGAGAACGCCAAAGAGGAAGAAATCAAAGGTCGAGAGATCAACGACTGCGAGGAGGAACACTAGATCGGGCGAAAAAGGTAAGAAGTCAAAGCCAGGAGCACAGGTAACTCCGAGCGAGAATAGTGGTAGACCTCGACGAGGAGGAAGACGGGCAGTCAGGAGAGATCATACGGGAAGAAGAACCTTCGTTGGAACAGGAGGAAGAGGACAAACCTGGAGAGGACGAGGAACCAAAGGAGGTTGAGAAGGAACGGAGAACAAAAGCCAGGCAAGAGAGTGGAAAACTTCAGCCGGAGCTGGAACCACAGGTGGGAAAGAACAGGAGGATATGTCAGAACTGTTGCGTGAGAGACGGATGATGATAATCCCGTTGGGAGAAATAGACCCTTATAAGAAGAAGGGATGTGATGAGGGTGAGCCAGCAGTTGGGGAACGGACGACTGAGATCGAGGACAAGCAAAAAGTATCCTCGGATATTCTCTTCCCGACGGTTACACCCACAATGGTGGATATAACCGATGAGGAAGTAGTGGGAATTGCGAGAGAAGCTGAGGAGATGGCGCGAGGAGCGAAGTTTCCGAGGCATCAATTTAATCCGCCGCCCTTTCAGCATTCTCCACGCACACATACAGGTATGTATGGACGAGGGATGTATCGGGGAAGTGGATCGCAGGGTGTGCCAGTGACTGATTTCCGCCTGGAGGAGGAGGAGCCGATTCAGCAGAATCTTGATGGCGGGATGCAGACAGATGCGATTTTCAAAAGACGGAGGGCGTTCGTGCGGAAAGAGGTGCAGGCCACGGAGACGCAGATGCAGTTTGCACAGTGTCTTGCACAGCTCCAGCAGGAAATGGTCGAGCAGATGGATAAAGGCGGAAACGAGACACAGGACGCAACGCAGATCGCGGCAAATCTCTTCAATCACCTTGTAAATTCCAGGTACACGATTAAAGATAGGGCAGACATTCAGCGGCTCATTGTATAGGCAGTTGAGAGCGTGATGGTGCCGAAGATGACGGCTCTCCAGGGACTCGTGAGTAAGGGGATTCAGCGACCAATCAAGCAAAGGACTCCAAGCCCGGTTGTGGAGCTTAAACCTCCACAGACTGCACAGGAGCCGATGAATTTATTTCAGAGGCTGGTACGAGCGCGGGATGAGACGCAGCAAACTGCTACCATTCTGTCTATAGTGGTGGATGAGTTCCAGAGGCTGCAAGAGGAGAATGAGCAGCTCAGGAAGGAGACACAGGCGTTTCGTCTTCAGGTGGCAATGGTTCAGCAGGAACTTAATAAGGAGAGAGCAGAGTTTCAGAAGTACAAGGATCAGGAGGAGGTGGAATACCAGGAGGATGCGCAAGATGTGTTGCCGTGAACACAGCAACAAATAAGGAGGGGGCAGTGTTAAAAGTAAAATATTAGGAGCATAGGACGTCCTACTGTAGAGAGAATAAGGGTAGGAAGGTCGTAGTAAGCATGGAAGGAAAGGCGGTGAAGAAGGAAAATCCTTACCGAGAGGAAAAGGTGAGTAAGGAAAAGGAAAAGGTAAAGGATGACGTGGCGAGAGGAAGAGTAGTTAAGGGAGTTAGGGCAACGAAGGAAGGGTCTCCATTTGAAATTCTAGCAGGAGATAAAGGTTCTCTACACTTTGTCTTTTGTATTCATGTTAGTAATGAAAGGTGCATATTAGAGAATCTTGTATGAATGTATGTGTACTCTCAATGAATGGATCTAACAAGGCAATAGCCAAAATCCGTTCTTGCCCTTGACTTTGGAGACCAGTCATAGTGGCACTGGGAGAAGTCTGATGTATATACAGATATATTGAGAGTTGAGAAAGGAAAGGGTGTAGCCTTTCCTGTACGTTGTATGAAAGGTTTCCTGTCTGTGTGAAGGAAACATGTTAAATAGGAAAAGGTGAGGCAGAGAGCCCTTTTCCTGTTTAACACAAGCTTAGGTTGTTCAACCCCTGGATTCCAAGGAGAACACTCCCCTAGCCAAGTGTGCCAAAGCACACTTAGTTACGAGACCTAACTCCCCTTGAGTAGATGCCCAAACTTAAGCACCCTAGCGCGAGCTCAAGCATGCCTATTTACTAGAGTATCCAACCCCTTGGCGACAATCCCATGACACAACCCCAAAGGGTGTGCCTCGGGCGTTGTATCATGTGATGTTTAGCCTAGTGTCACATCTCCATGTGACACTGCCTTCCATGATGTGGGTTATCATGCCATAGCCCTTAGATTCAAGAGTTGCATCAAGTGCCACAAACATGGCTCCTAAATGCCAACTGTAGAACCCCTTGGTGAACTCTTAGGAACTGGGTAATGTAAACCTGTCAAACAAGATCCCATGCCCACAATTGGACAAGGACACAGATGTGCCTTGCTTGGCCATGAGTGCTATACCTAGCTTGATGTGGAGGAGGAGGCTGGAGACAAGCCTCAACATCTGCTTCCTAGAATGTGCAATCCGACAAGACCTCCCATGCATAGATTTGCCAATGTTAACGGTAAGCTACCCCGAAGGTGGGATGTACCCCTGTCATTTGGAAGTTAGGGTGGCACAACAGAGGGTTGTGCCTTGACGACACAAGCTAGAGCTTGCACCGGGAAAAGAGTAACGAGCTCAGTCATGAACCAAGAACCCTCACTCTTACATACTACCTTATTTATGTGACAGAGCCCCCCCGTCCCATTTTCATGTTTACATAAGTGGGCTAGCACGGAATCTCATTCCCATAGAGAATATACTTAGTGAGTTATCTATCGACCTTAAACCCTAACCTATCAAACCTAGGGGTATTTCTAAATATATCCGACATGCTGATCTCACCGGAACTAACCATTAACCCAACCGAGACATGGAAAACCATGATAAGAATTTTTTAGAAGGTAAGTTTTAGCTTCGCTTAGAGTTTCTTGCAAATACCTAATGACACCCGGCTAGACCATCACTAGATGGGTACCCAAGTGCACTAAGTGGGCCTGTTTTCTACTACATCTAGAGCTTATCAACATAGTATAGTAGGTAACAATAGTCAACATCCAAAGTAAAGGGGAATCATAGTCCACTTTATTTAGGAATCTCGAAGTTGGACGTAAGCACATGCTCCATTTATGTTGCTTACACCATTTCATCACTCAAGTTTCTTGTACATATTCATCTTAATAATCGAGAGCTCAAGGAGTCTGCCCTGTTAGATGTCAAGCCACAATCTAAGAGCAAGGAGGCTTGACAAGAACAGAACAAGAACTAGGAACAAGACGAGAACAGGAGGTAAGAAGCAAGACAATAACAAGACAAGAATGATCGTAGAATGACTAGTGTTGATAGTAATTGATTATACAACAATTAGGTCGGAGCTTTTATACTCATAACTCCATGAGCTAATCTAGGCATGAGTTAAAAATATACTCCAAGAGTTAATCTAGTCATGAGCTAAAAATAATGTCCCTTATCCTATAGGTATTTTTGTAAGCATATCTTGTAGGTATATCTATAGGCATATTCTGTATTCCGTATCCTATATCTTGTATCATGTAGGTCGTATCTTGTATTATGTATCGGGTTATGACATCACCTCCTCCCTAAAGACAAGTTCCATGAGTTCTGGGACATGGTTTAGTAAGATAACGTCGATGGAAGGTAGCAACCTTGGAAGAAGCATGGAGTAAATTGGATGCAGGTTCCTAAGTGCGATCGATAAGCAAATAACCTTTCTAATCCTTCGAGTATTGAAGTTGGCGGCAATGAAGACGAGAATCAAGAATGGCTGCAACTTCGTACTCAGGTTTATCATTAATGACCACAAGAGGAGGAGGAGAAGAAGAACGACTATGAAAAGAAGAAACACGACCATGAAGAGAAGAAGGATAATACGGTTTCAACAAAGAGGTGTAAAACACAGGATGAAGTTTCACAATAGATGGTAGCTCTAGTCAGAAAGCTATAAGATTGACCTCAGCTGCAATCTTGTAAGGGTCCAATTGGTGATCTCGTATGGCTTCTTCGTAGGCATATTCGCACCAACAAGCCTTCTTCTAAGTTGGATTTTTAACAATCTTATATGCAAGTGCCAACTGACGATGAGCATCAGCATGACACTTATACCATTCCTGTGCTTACTGAAGATGAACTTGAAGATCATCTTGTACTTGACGAAGATGCTGGAGACGATCCTGTACTGCAGAAGAGAAGCATGAGGAGCAAAGTTAAAATGTGGATGGTAGCCTGTAAGAGTGAAGAAAGGTGTTTGGCCTATAAATGTGTGAACGGAGTTGTTATAAGCAAACTCTGCCATAAGAAGAAGGTCCAACCAGTTGTCCTGTTGGTAACTGATGAAGTAGCAAAAATATTGCTCCAAGGTTTAAATCGAGCGTTCTGATTGTCCATCAGTTTATGGATGATATCCTGAAGAAAGATTTGCTTTAACTTGTAAACTCCGGAGAAGTTCTCGCCAAAATCTAGACATGAATTGTGGGCCTAGGAAAACCATGATGTCAAAAGACTTCACGGATTATCAACTTAGCAATTGTCTGGCCTATAGCCGTCTTGTTACAGGGTAAGAAATGAGCCTATTTGGTGAAACAGTCAACCACCACAAGAACTGCATCAAATCCACGAGGAGGAAGATCTGTGAGGAAATCCATACAAATGGATCTCCAAGGAGCAGAAAACAGGAACATGATGAAGAAGACCAAAGGGCGTTGTCAAGCCACAATCCAGGAACAAGGAAATAAGCAGGATTCCGAGAACAAAGAAGCTTGACTCAGAAGCAGGACAATGAGTAGGATAGGGAGCAGAACAAAAATTGGAGCAGGACAGGGAGTAGGATAGGAACTGGAGTAAGACATGAACTAGGAATCAAGAACAAGACAAGAGCAGGAGGCAAAGAGTAAGACAAGACAAGATTGATCGTAGAAAGATTGGTGTTAATAGTAACTGATTGTACAACAATTAGGTCAGAGCTTTTATGTTCACAACTCCAAGTTAATCTGGTCATTAGTCTAATCTAGTCATGAGCTAAAAATAGTGACCCTTATCCTTTAGGCATATCTTATAGCATATCCTATAGGCATATCATGTAGGAATATCCTGTAAGTATATCCTATAGGAATATCCTACAGGCATATCTTGTAGGAATATCCTGTAACCTATATCTTGTATCCTGTATCCAGAATCTTGCATCATGTATCAGGTCGTGACAGCACCTCCTCCCTAAGAATGAGTTCCATGAGTCTTGGGACCTGGTTTAGTAGGATAACGTCGATGGAAAGCAACAATTTTGGAAAAAACATGGAGTAAGCTGGATGCAAGTTCCCAAGTGCGAATAGGCAAATAACCTTTCCAATCCATCAAGTATTGAAGTTGGCGGCAATGAAGACGAGAATCAAGGATGGTTGCAACTTCGTAATCAGGTTCATCATCAATGACTACAGGAGGGGGAGGAGAAGAAGCACGACCAAGAAGAGAAGAAGGATGATACGGCTCCAACAAAGAAGTGTGAAACACATGATAAAGTTTCACCGTAAATGGTAACTCAAGTCGGAAAGCTACAGGATTGACCTCAGCCGCAATCCTGTAAGGGCCCAATCGTTGAAAATCCAACTTAGAAAAAGCCTGTTGGTGCGAATATGCCGACGAAGAAGCCACACGAGATCACCAATCTTGTATTCAGGTGCCGATTGACGATGAGCATCAGCATGATGCTTGCACCATTCCTGTGCCTGTTGAAGATGAACCCGGATATCTTCATGTACCTGATGAAGATGCTGGAGACGATCCTGTACTGCAGGAGCGGAAGAAGGAGAAGCAGGAGGAGCAAAGTCAAAACGTGGATGGTCTTGTAAGAGCAAAGAAAGGTGTCTGGCCTATAGATGCGTAAATGGAGTTGTTGTAGGCAAACTCCACCATTGGAAGAAGGTCCAACTAGTTGTCCTGTTGGTAACTGATGAAGCAGCAAAGATATTGCTCCAAGGTCTGAATCATGCGTTTTGACTGCCCATTAGTTTGTGGATGATTCTGAAGAAAGTCGCTTTAAACTGTAGACTCCGGAGAAGTTCTCGCCAAAACTTGGACATGAATTGTGGGCCTCGATCAGAAACAATGCTTTAGGAAGACCATGATGTCGGAATACTTTGTGGATCACCAACTAGCAGTTGTGTTGCTGTAGTAGTCTTGTGACATGGTAGGAAATGAGCTTGTTTGGTGAAATGGTCAACCACCACAAGAACTGCATCAAATCCACGAGAAGGAGGAAGATCTGTGAGGAAATCATAGAAATGGATCTCCAAGGAGCAAAGAACAGGAAGAGGACGAAGAAGACCAGAGGGCGCGTGACGAGGCATTTGACCTATTGCAGGTGTCACAACTCCGTACAAACTTGTCCACAAAACCTCGCAACCCAGGCCACCAATAGTTGCGAGTCATTAACTCAACTGTCTTGGCCACACCAAAATGTCCTGTAGCGGGGTATCATGACAATCTGTACCACCGAGTCCTGTAAACACCAACAGGAATGTATAAGAGACCTTCCGGTACAGGAGTCCATCCTATGGTAAACAACTTGTAGTTGTATGGGAACTGAGGAAGAGGAACTTGCGATGTCAGGACTAATGTGTGAAAACACATTCCTTGCCAAGTCGTCTGTAGCCAATTGCAAACGGATGTCCTGTAGGAGTGTGGAATCTGCTGGAGCCTGATGAACTTGTATGTTGCAAGCCGAAGTCGATCAGGACCCAACAACACTTGCTTTTGACAGTCATATGCAGGATCGCCCGGGTCAGTGCAAGGTAAGAGCGCCTAGACAATGCATCCGCCTTGCCATTCCGAAAACCAGGCTGTAGATGATGACAAAATCAAAACGTGATAGGA
Organism: Selaginella tamariscina; assembly: GCA_003024785.1. Classification (NCBI taxonomy): domain Eukaryota; kingdom Viridiplantae; phylum Streptophyta; class Lycopodiopsida; order Selaginellales; family Selaginellaceae; genus Selaginella; species Selaginella tamariscina. The sequence continues at coordinate 58,849 of PUQB01000946.1, forward strand.
ACTCCGCCCACCTAGCCTATTGCCGACTGAGAACTCGAGCCGTTTGAAAATACTCAAGGTTCTTGTGATCTGTAAGAACTTGTACAGGATGCACAGCACCTTCCAAGAAATGCCGCCACTCCTTGAATGAATCCACAATGGCCTTGAGTTTCCTTGTCATGAATCTCGTAATTGATCTCTGCCAAAAGGAACTTGAGAGTGAAAAGCTACAGATGAAGCAACTTGTCTTCTCCAACTTGTGATAGGACAGATCCTACTCAAAATCCGAGGCATCTGCTTCAACGAAGAAGGGACGAGAAGGATCAGGATGTGCTAAAATCGGAGCTATCGTGAAGGCATTCTTGATGTTGTGAATGCATGTTCCGCCATGTCAGACCAAGAGAACACTCCTGTGCACTTGGTGAGTTCTGTGAGTGGAAGTACACGCTTGGAAAAGTCCTATATGAAACGCCTGTAAAAGTTTGCAAAGCCAAGGAAACATTACATCTCGTACAGACTTGGGCCTCTCCACTCCATGATAGTCTTCACCTTGTGCATGTCCATGGAAATGCCAGCAGAGAGACGATGTAGCCCAAGAACTCCACAGTATCCCTGTCGAAAAACACTTCTCCAACTTCGCATACAGGCCATGCTCGAAGCCTCTGTAGGACTAGTTGTACATGCTTGTCATGAGCTACCTGGTCCTTGGAGAAAATCAAAATGTCATCGAGGTAGATTACCACAAACTGGTCCAAGAAGTCACGAAAGATGTCATTCACCATGTGTTGGAACATAGCTGGGGCATTGGTAAGTCCGAAAGGCATCACCGTGTATTCGAAGTGTCCATACCTTGTACAAAAGGCATCTTCCACTATCGCCTGGACAAATCCGTACAAGATTGTAAGCCCCTCATAAGTCGATCTTGTGAACACCTTTGCTCCTGATCGAGAAGTTCCGGGATCAATAGCAACAGGTACCAGTTCCGAATGGTGACTTGATTCAAACTCTGTAGTCCACAACCAAACGTAAACTCCCATTTTCTTTGACAAAGAAGATAGGTGCTTGCAGGGGACTTTGAGTGACGAATGAAGCCGGATGCCAAGTTTTCCTCGATGTACTGACGAAGAACCTCCAATTCTGTAGGTCATAGTGCATAAATCGGTCCGAACGGTGGAGTCTTTCCTTCACAAGATCGATAGGACAGTCGTAGGACCTATGAATAGGAAGAACTGCAGCCTTGTTTGTAAAAACGTTTGAAAGGAGTGATACTTGGATGGTAGAAAGGAGGAGAAAAGAAGGAACAGAGAAGGAGATTGAAAAACAGGGAGTCAGATACAGGAAAGGTAGAAAAGGACATAGAGTTACTTGAAGGCAAAAAGATGAAAAGGAGCAGGATCAGTGGCAAGTTCATGCATGGTAGTGGTAAGAACTGGAGAGGAGAAGGAGGGAGCTGTGACTGAAAAAGAGGAAGGATCTTGGGGGGTGGAACAGAAGCAGAGTAACAAAAGAGGCAGGATTGGGGAAAACATGTGTGGATGTTGACAAGTGTACAGGATTGGAAGAATCCTGTACAGAAGTCCGTGGATGCACAGGAGTGAGGAGAGCCTGTGATTGTGCTGACGAATCAACAGGAGGTGGATCTGTTGAGGAAGAACCTTCGACACTGATACAAGATTGGAAGAACCCTGTATAGGAATCCATGAACTTATATAAGTGGAGAGATGTGGATGTGCGACATGAGGTGAATCTGTCGAGGAGGAGTCTTCAACACTGATAGGAACAGGTACGGTCAATCATGTAGCTTGTACTGTCTTAGACACTAAGGATGTATCCTGCACATAGGAAGGTACATGATTGATCTTGACTTGGAGAGGAAAATGTGAGCGTCCTAGACCTCTAGTTGATCTGCGGATTTGCAACAAAACCATGGCATGCCCAAAATGATGAGAGTCGACCAAGTCTTGATCAAGTTGAAGGAAATCGAACAGTTGAATGCACTATGACTGCAAGAGAGAGGTTTGGTAGCATAGGTAACTGCGCTAGAAGCAATTAGACGACCATCGGAACCTCTACAGGAACTGCACACTTCAACTTCACCACCAAAATGCCATGTTGAGTTGCAAAAGTGTCATCCATGAAGCATGCACTTGCACTAGTGTCTAAACAGGGCAAACTCCTTGAGCTCTCGATTATTGAGACGAATGTGTACAGGAAACTTGAGTGATGGAATGGTATGAGCAACACCAATGGAGCCTGCACCTACGTCCAACTTCGCGGCTCCTAGACGAAGTGGACATTGAAGTTTTCGACTGAACTTCAGCTTCAACTTCACGGTCTTGAACTTCCTAGCTTTAATAGGACATTTTACCACTTGTGTCCTGCTTCACCACAATATAAGCATAGGTTCTCACGGCGACGTTGCTTCTCAGCAACAAAAGTGAACCATGCTTGGATTTCTCAACCTCCATAGAAACTACTCCAGAAGGTGTTGCAGAAACATGTACCACAGTTGCAGGATTGGCTTGTAGGAACTGCTGACAGGATCTTTCCTGACGACACTCAAACAAACGGTTGTCGCAACAAACAGCCTGTTGCATAATCTCGCTAATGTTTGGGCATGGTAACTTAAGAGAAGGTCCTTCACGTCATCCCTCAACCTAAAATGGAAGTGTTCGATCAATGCAGTCTCGTCCCAAGGAATGTTCATGCAAAGTTGCTGAAATTCGGATGCATATACGGAAGCGTCGGGATCCTTGTGTGAGCTTTCATAATTTGTGCATGCGGAATAGTACTTATCGGGATCTCCAAAGTAGGCTTAAAGGCAGCCACGAAACCTTCAAAGTCTTCCATCAATGGGTCATCACGCTCTAGCAAGGGGCAACCCAAGCACGTGGAGATCCAATTAAAGATGCCAAAAGGCCAACCTTTTGTGCATCAGCCGAGTAGCGGCGTGGTTGCATGCGGATCAAGAGCCAGATTTGATTCAAGAAACCTTGAAAATGGCATGATTGCCACTGAACTTTTCCGGCATGCTGATCTTCGGCTCTGAAGAAGAGTTCGATGAAGAGGAAACCACAGATGCTTGAGAGAGACCTATGTAGCAGCCTTGGAGGATGCATCAGCAGCTGCATGCATCGCGTTGGTGGAACTGTGACCACTTGGCGCAAAGTGGCCAGCTCGTGAAGCAACATTTGGTGCTCACATTGAAAGTGCTCAAAATTGGCCATGATCTATGAAAGGAAAAAGAAGGAGAAAAACTAAGGGAAAAAAAAAAAAAAAAGTAGCTAGGAATCGAAGAGCTATGAAAGGAGTTATTATCAAGCTGTCAAGCCATGATCCAGAACAAGGAAGTGAATAAGATTCTGAGAACAAGGAAGCTTGACTCAGAAGCAGGACAAGGAGCAGGATAGGAGCAGGACAGGAACTGGAACAGGACATGAACTAAGAACCAGGAACAAGACAAGAGCAGGAGGCAAGGAGCAAAACAAGACAAGATTGATCGTAGAAAGACTGGTGGTGATAGTAACTGATTGTACAACAATTAGGTCGAAGCTTTTATGCTCACAACTCCAACTAATCTGGTCATGAGTCTAATCTAGTCATGAGCTAAAAATAGTGATCCTTATCCTCTAGGCATATCCTGTAACATATCCTATAAGCATATCCTATAGGAATATCTTGTAGGTATATCCTATAGGAATATCTTGCAAGCATATCCTGTAAGAATATCTTGTAACCCGTATCTTGTATCCTGTATCCGGAATCCTGCATCCTATATCGGTTGTGACAGGCACGTGACGAGGCATCTTCGACCTGTTGCAGGTGTCACAATTCCTTACAAACTTTTTCACAAAAACTCATGACCTAGGTCACCAATAGTTGCGAGTCACCAACTCAACTATCTTGGCCACACCAAAATGTCATGTAGCTAGGGTATCATGACAATCATGTACCACACGAGCCCTGTAAACATCGATAGGAATGTACAGGAGACCTTCCCGATACATGAGTCCATCCTGTATGGAAAACAACTTGTAGTTTGTACGGGAACTAGAGGAAGAGGAGCTTGCAATGTCAAGACTAATGTGTGAGAACACATTCTTTGCCAAGTCATCTGTAACCAACTGCAAATGAATGTCCTATAGAAATGTTGAATTTGCTGGAGCTTGATGAACCTATAGTGCTGCAAGCCGAAATCAATCAGGACCCAACAACACTTGCTTTTGACAATCATATGCAGGATTGCCCGGGGTTAGTGCAAGGTAAGAGCACCTAGATAATGCATCCGCTTTTGCCATTCTGAAAACCAGGCCTGTAGACGATGACAAAATCAAAATGTGATAGGAATTTTGCCCACCTAGCCTATCACTGACTGAGAACTCGAGCCGTCTGAAAAAACTCTAGGTTCTTGTGATCTGTAAGAACTTGTACAGAATGTACAGCATCTTCCAAGAAGTGCCGCCATCACTCAACGAATCAATAATAGCCTTGAGTTCCTTGTCATGAATCTCGTAATTAATTTTGTCGAAAGAAACTTACGAGAGTGAAAGGGTATAAGATGGAGTAACTTGTCTTCGCCAACTTGTGATATGATAAACCTATTGCAAAATCCGAAGCATCTGCTTCAACGAATAAAGGACAACAAGGATTAGGATGTGCTAAAATTAGAGCTGTCGTGAAGGCATCTTTGAGTGCTATGAATGCATGTTCCGCCTTGCCAGACCAAAAGAAAACCCCTGTGCACTTGGTGAGTTTCGTGAGTGGAAGTACATGCTTGGAGAAGTCCTATATGAACCGCTTGTAGAAATTTGCAAAGCCAAGGAAACATTGTACGTCTCGTACCGACTTGAGCCTCTCCCACTCCACGATAGTCTTAACCTTGTGCATGTCCATAAAAATGCTAGCATGAGAGACGATGTAGCCCAAGAACTCCACAATATCCCTGTCAAAAAAACACTTCTTCAACTTTGCATATAGGCCATGCTCACGAAGCTTCTGTAGAACTAGTCGTACATGCTTGTCATGTGCCGCCTGGTCCTTGGAGAATATCAAAATGTCATTGAGGTAAATCACCACAAACTAGTCTAAGAAGTCACAAAAGATGTCGTTCACCATGTGTTGGAACACGGCTGGGGCATTTGTAAGTCCAAAAGGCATCACCGTGTACTCAAAATATCCATACTTTGTACAAAAGGCAATCTTCCACTCATTGCCTGGACGAATCCGTACAAGATTGTAGACCCCTCGTAAGTCGATCTTCGTAAACACCTTTGCTCCTCGCTGTCAATCGAAAAGTTTCGAGATCAATGGTAATGGGTACCGGTTCCAAATGGTGACTTGATTCAAAGCCTTGTAGTCGACAACCAAACGCAAACTCCTATCTTTCTTCTTAACAAAAAAGATAGGTGTTCATGCAAGGGACTTTGAGTGACGAATGAAGCCGAATGCCAAGTTGTCCTCGATGTACTGGCGAAGAACCTCCAATTCTATAGGTGACAGTGCATAAATCGGTCCGAACGGTGGAGTCTTCCCTTGCATAAGATTGATAGGACAGATCGATTAGTCAGATTTCGAAGGCTTTACCAATTTGAATTTACTGAGACCTCCACCACCTACTTCGTCGAAGAATCTGATTCAGAGGAACCTGACTCTAAGTTATGCTTCTTCTTCTTTTTCCGTATCTCTGGTTGTAAAACATTTGGCACTGCAATATTCGTCGGAATCCGAACGGTAACATTATCAATTCGGTCGTTCAACCCCAAAACATCCCCTCGAAGTTCGTTTAAGGCATCCATCATTATTTCTCGCCAACCAAGTCATTGTCTAACTCTAGGGGGTCGACCTGGATCAGCCTCATCCATCTCCTCATTTTGAGCCTCTGTGACAGCCCTCTCTACCTCAGGCTCTGGTTGCTTTTCTTTTACTCATTGTATTAAACCCTAGTCTTAACACTCAGAGAATATGCTTGGAATATTCTCAATATAAAGTTGGAAACACCCTGCATAGGTTATACACCCACACACATCAGCCTAAACCAGCATAAGACTTTCGAACATACCTAGAATCTCACACCAGCTCATTGACCAAGTGTTCTCCAAAGTTTAACAACTCACAGGATCAAACTCTCTGTGCAGAATACAGACATGTCAACCGAAAGCGATAGAGTATATCAAGAATTTAGAGTTATCTAAACACTAAAACACCTTATGACTTAAGGTGATCCTACTGACCACAGAGAACTCGCTCCGGTACCAATTGTCAGAGTTTTTATTGGTGCCACAAAGGTGGCTTGCCAGGTGCCAGCCCTAGAATCCCCTCTCTGAAAACCCCACGGAATCTAGTAAAGTAACCCGTATTAGGAACCCAACCCTTAGGAACTTAAGCCCCTAGCTAACTAAGTGCACGAACAAAGCTCACCTTGTGAATCAGGATACGCGAACTAGCTGAGCTACGAGTATCGTTCCTAGCTTGGCCTGGTTGAGGCGGCCGGAGCAAGGCCTCAATCACTAGATTTGTGGAACGTGAACTCGGGCAATGCCTTTAAGCATGCGAGTAGATTTTCGGGTTAAAGAATCTGACTAACTCCTTGGAAGTAATGTACCCCTGTCACGAAGGCATGATCCTGCCAATGATAAGGATGGTTTAACCCAAAGGTGGGACGTACCCCTGTCGTGTGGAAGTTAGGGCGACACAATAGAGGGTTGTGCATGACACAAGCTTAGGAGGTTAACGAGCTCTTTTTCAAACCCAAGAAGCCTCACTACATATACTCTACCTTATTTATGTGACGGCCCCCCCCCCCCCCCCGGTTTTCCTAAGTGAGTAAGTGGGCTGGCACAAAAATGCCAGCCCTTAGAGAAAATGAGTTGTCCTAACCTAACCCTAAACCTAATCCCTAGAGGGGGGGTCTAGGGCGTGGGGTTAGGGAAACCCTAGGGTTAGGTCAACCCTAGGGGTGTCCCTAACCCTTATTTTGACAAGCTATACTTTGCGAAGAACCCTAACCTGGAATGTCAAAACGGGGGAGAGTTTTCTAAAAGGTAAGTACTACCTTCGCCTAGAGTTTCTCGAGGTATCTAGTGACAGCCGACCGGACTACCCCTAAACACCTAAGTACACTAAGCGAGGCTGTTTCTCACTACAACTAGGGTTCGTCACACAACTCGGTAGGTAACAACAATCAAACCCCAAAGTAAAGGGTCGAGTTATAGTAAAAACTATGACAGTGACACATGTAACAGGTCGAAGATGCCTCGTCACACGCCCTCTAGTCTTCTTCATCCTTTTCCTATTCCCTTTACTCCTTGGAGATATATCACAGATCTTCCTCCTTCTTGTGGATTTGATGCAGTTCTTGTGGTGGTTGACCGTTCACCAAACAAGTTCATTTCCTACCCTATAATAAGACAGCTATAGGCGACAACTACTGAGTTTGTGATCCGCAAAATGTTCTGACATCATGGTCTTCCTGAGAGCATTGTTTTTAATTGAGGCCCATAATTCATGTCTAGATTTTAGCGAGAACTTCTCCGAAGTCTACAAGTTAAAGCAGATCTTTCTTCAGGATATCATCTGCAAACTGATGAGCAGTCAAAACGCACAATTCAGACCTTGAAGTAATATCTTCGCTGCTTTATAATTACCAACTGGACAACTGGTTGAACCTTCTTCTTATGGTGGAGTTTGCTTACAACAACTTCGTTCACGCATTTACAGGCCATACACCTTTCTTCGTTCTTACAGGCTACCATCCATGTTTTGACTTTGCTCCTCATGTTTCTCCTTCTTTCGCTCTTGCGGTACAGGATCGTCTCCAGCATATTCATCTGGTACATAATGATTTCTGAGTTCATCTTCAGCAGGCACAAGAATGGTACAAGTGTCACGCTGATGCTCATCGTTAGTAGGCACCTATATACAAGGTTGGTGATCTTGTGTGGCTTCTTCGTCGGCATATCCGCACCAATAGGCCTTCTTTTAAGTTGGATTTTTAACGATTGGGCCCTTACAAGATTGCGGCTAAGGTCAATCTTGTAACTTTTCAACTAGAGCTACCATCTACTATGAAACTTCATTTTGTATTTCACACCTCTTTGTTGGAACCGTATCATCCTTCTTCTCTTTCTGGTCGTGCTTTTTCTCCTCCCCCTCCTGTGGTCATTGACAATGAACCTAAGTATGAAGTTATAGCCATCCTTGATTCTCGTCTTCATCGCCGCCAACTTCAATACTTAGTGGATTGGAAATGTTATTTATTTACTGATTGCACTTAGGAACCTGCATCTAATTTACTTCATGTTTCTTCCAAGGTTGCTGCCTTCCATCAACGTTATTCTACTAAACCAGATCCTAAGACTTGTGAAACTTGTCCTTAGGGAGGAGTTGCCACAACCCAATACAAAATACAAGATATACTTACAGGATACGGGATACATGATATGCCTACATGATATGCTTACAAAATATACCTACATAATAAGGGACATTATTTTTAACTCATGCCTAGATTAGCTCTTAGAGTATCATTTTTAGCTTATGCTTAAATTAGCTCTTGGAGTTGTGAATATAAAAGCTCTGACCTAATTGTTGTACAATTAATTATTATCAACATCAATCATTATATAATCATTCTTGTCTTGTTCCTTGCTCTTACCTTGTTCTTAAGTCAAGCCTCCTTGTTCTTATCCTGCTCTTGGGTCGTGTGTTGACATGCATAATCTTTGAAGGATTGGGTTAAATGTCGTGTCGAACCTCATAACATAAACTTACGGTCCTACTTGCTGCAGCATTCGATATAATCCCTTCTATTAAGAAAGGAGACTTTTGGCTAATGTATCGTAAAATTGGAAAAATGAACCAACACCAACTCATCCACCTTATACTCTATAGGTGAACGATAATGAGAGTTGTAGCGTCGATATTGTCCTACTTGTATGTAGACTAAGTGTTATGTATACTTCACTTGAACCAATGGAAGAATGCTCATTATATATCGATCCCAAGACTTGTGATACGGGAGGGGATTGTTGCCCCTCACCTCAACCAATGTGAGAATATAAATGTGTATATCATTAGTCCCAAAACCGTAACTTATATACAAGAGCGAGTGGTCTAGATTGAATCCAATCCAACAGCTATCAAAATCCATTATGTTAATAATAGTATGTGCATATGCATTTGTACACATGGATCTTACAACTTGAAAATATGCTAGTAATATCATTATATTAAAATAAAGGTTTGACAATTCAATATATAATAATTTATGTTCTGACTTATAGTTTATTTTAACTTATAATAGGGAGAATAATATAAATTAAAAATATTTCTAAAATAGTTTAAAATTCATTTAAAATATAAGTTATTCAATTAGAATATGTCTTTACCATATATTGTGTCATTGCTTTTTACTTCAAACAAATGTTGTTATTATCATTTTAAATAAGTACTTCCAAAACTATCTTTCACACATAACTTAAATTATATATTATATATTTACATGTTTATAAATAAGTGTATTTACATATCGTACATTCAAATAACACTATTGTATTCATATTAAAACTTCAAATATTGAAGTATAGGTTTAATTTTAACACAATCATACACATATTATACATTTAAAAGTATTATACATGCATGTACACTTAAATAGTAATGGTGGAGCATTTTTTCACATGAAAACAACTTTAATACATGATTTAATAATATAAAACTAATATATATTATATGACATTAATATATATTTTCATATATTTACAAATGTGTATTATATATTATAACTTGAAATAAAGTATTACTAGTATATTTAATATCATATGATTATTGTTTCTTCAACATATAACATAATTAAAGTACAAATAGTGATGTATAACTTAACCTTTTTAGCACATAATATTATACATACATTAGATGTAATTTTTAATTTTTTTGTCCATAATGATATAATTATACTTTAACTAAATAGATTTTCATGCTATCGTAAATTTGAAAACCATTTTATTATATAAGGCAACCGGTGAAGTGATAAAATACAATTATATGAAGAAAATATGAACTACATAATAGATGTTAATATATGTTTTTGAACGAATATTAGTTTATTATTTTAACTAGAAATTAAAAAGAAGGTTGCAAAACATTCAAAAAAATAAATAATTTTTTACATCACAATTAATTCAAAATATAATTTGTTACTTCTGATATTTAATTGCTTTTTAAAATGTATATTTATTAAATGGATGCATAAATATTTATAATATTCTATACTTAAATTTATGGTGAATATTCAAGACATAATGAATTATTAAGATTTTTAAATTTAAACCACTCAATTAAAATATATTCAATATACTTTATTAATAATTTTAAAACCACAAAATATTGTGGTTACCATTTCTTAAACAAAATCAGAAATTGTGTCAGATAAATAATAACACTTTATATTATTAATTTGTAATAATATTTTCTAATGTTATTAAAGTGTTAATATTACACACACACACACACACACACACACACATATATATATATATATATATATATATATATAGACACACACACACACATTATATACCAAAAATAAACACTCTATATAATGGATACATTTACTTATAAATTTATCTAAAACATATTAATAGAACTTATTATAATCATTTAAAATATTTTCTTTGTGAAGGATGTTTTTAATGACATAGTGTATTAAATTAATATTATTTTATATTTATTATATAATTATAAATGTAAAAACATTGCTGGATTAGAACATTCCAGAGAGAATATTCGAATCTATGTACAGAATATTCTAAAAAGAATATTCGGATCACTGTACAGAATAATCCTACAAGAATATTCGGATCACTGTACAGAATATTCTAGAAAGAATATTCGAACACTGTACAGAATATTCTAGAAGAATATTCGGATCATTGTACAGAATATTCTATAGAACTGTACAGATATTCTAGAGAGAATATTCGAATCACTGTACAGAATATTCTAGAGAGAATATTCGGATCACTGTACAGAATATTCTATAATGAATATTCTAGCATATCTAAAAGAGGGGAGCCCTAAATTGGAGTTAGGTCCCCACGGTGTGAGAGGACAGCTCGACCAAATCCAAGCACGTGCATATTTATTGGCATTGACCACCAGATTTTATTTTTAAAAGTTTCTTGTGAGTGAATCACACATATGTATGTATTGTGTATAAATACAGTATGTGTAATAATACAGTATATATAT
>PUQB01000947.1:0-69370 GCA_003024785.1 Selaginella tamariscina
CATATATACAATAACTTATTAATAATCACATGTGATGTAAGTATGTGTACCTGCGAAACCAAGGTAAAAACGACCGCATTTAGTGAACTTTTGGACGTCTAACGAGGCAACACGCTGGTTCATATGCTCATCAAACGTCACGCCTAGAGACTCTCCACATGCTATTAATCTCCCTTGCCATACTAACAAAATGACACACGTCTTTGAGTGCTGTTGAGAAAAGAACGTTACGGCCATACTATAACATCTATTCTACTTAATTATATCGACATCCGATATAATCTTTACATTACTGTGACACACAAGCACGCATGCACGCACCCAATACTTACCAGTGGATGGTCCAAATCCAAGCCAGCATCGTCCGAGTCTCTACTAGGTAAAGAATTGCTAGTTTCCTGCAAGACAGTCAAATCCAGATAAATACGTGTGTACGTTTTATACCTATATATATGTTTACACACATTACGTGCGTGGCTGTGTGCGTGTGCCCGCTAAGATGTCTTTTATGGATTCAGCAACAACATGAGAATTGGCCAGCACTGTAATGCATAAACAGATAATCATGTTCGTATATACCACAGAATGCAGGAAGGACATATAAAACACGACTTAAGAATATAATGCACGATTTCAATCCAAAGGTATTATTAACAACGAATACATAGCCTTTCTCTCTCTGTCTTTACATGTGAATGCTATATACTCGAGTTATAGTTTAGTAGTATAACATATATACATTGAGAGGCAGGAAGGACGTTATGAACATGTGTTCTATCTCTGTTACTTTATATCGCTGTTTACATATTTATTGCTTGTGACACTGACAAGACAGTGTCACAAGTACTCTGATACGTTTTAACAGCTTACAGAAACAGTAGAAAAGAGTTGAATCTACAAGTCTGTCTGATAGGACGTACTAGCTTATACAAAATATGAACGTGAATATATGTAACAAGGATATGCACTTACATGAATACTACCTAAGTACACGCACGCGCTTAAACTAGTAAACAGCTACTGGTTAGACGAACATGTACAACGATTTAATAGTTCCTGATATATTAACTCATTACATGTGTTTTAAACAAACCATATGGACGATTTTCACCTCGTTTCCACACGGACAATATCTTCAGCTAATCTGCTAAGTTTTACTAACACGGACTGTTCCGCCAGTGCTGGCACAAAGTAATTCAACGTAAAGCCCATACTTTGCTAGACAGGCTTGCAATCGGCCAGGGGAAAGAATGCAATCGGAAAATGCACCGGAACAACAAAATCAATGCAGAATCCATACTTTATATACAAATCCGCTAGCGCTTCACTGGCGACAATGCAAATCGGCTGATTTTGGAGGATTCTTACAAGACCATTGCGGAATGAACACCATACTTTGCTAGACAGGCTTGCAATCGGCCAGGGGAAAGAATGCAATCGGAAAATGCACCGGAACAACAAAAATCAATGCAGAATCCATACTTTATATACAAATCCGCTAGCGCAAATCGGCTGATTTTGGAGGATTCTTACAAGACCATTGCGGAATGAACACCATACTTTGCTAGACAGGCTTGCAATCGGCCAGGGGAAAGAATGCAATCGGAAAATGCACCGGAACAACAAAAATCAATGCAGAATCCATACTTTATATACAAATCCGCTAGCGCTTCACTGGCGACAATGCAAATCGGCTGATTTTGGAGGATTCTTACAAGAGCATTGCAGAATGAACACCATACCCTAGTCTCATGAACTCATTCACGGAGAGGCCTACCTCGGCGGGAACGAATGCATTCTCGGACTCGCGATTTATATCCGAAACGCTTGCTTCGCCTTCCGGCGGCTGTCGGGCGCCATCGTCACTCGCTTCTCCTTCCGCAGGATCAATCGCCATATGTGCTCGTCGTGCGAAATGAAATTGCGAAACAGAGTATATAAACGGTAAGGACACGTCAGAAATTCAGTGGACATTCTGAGTTTATTCTAGGTGCAGATGTGAATATACTGCGATGGTCGACGTGGCTTTGGTGTTTTGAATCGATACCATGGCGCCATTCTTCTTTTATACATCCTCGCCGCCACAAATTGTACGCCATCTTAGAATATTCCCAATTCCAGAAATTCCACAAAAGAAGCAATGAGCAAAGGGAGCTGAGAAGCCATCATCAAATTGACATTCATATATTCTTCAATTTTGTTATTTGCATCCACCTCAACCAATAGCTTATATATCAAATGCTTAATTCTTTATTCTGGTCATCCCTTTCATTTACTTGCTCTACTTTAATAAATAAATTTATAATTCCCATATCTATCTCTACTTTAATAAATTAATTTATAATTCTCATATCTATTGTATAACAACATGTGCCCACCGTGATTCCAAATTTTATTTTAGACCATGGCCTCTTAATTAATTAAGCTCAAGTTGGTATATATTAATAGTTTTATATTTTTGTGAAACAACTTAACACACCATGAAGATTGTTCAGATATTAAAGTTCTTCTCACAACCAAGAAAGCAAACGGTTGGTTTAACACAACTAATATAACCTTTTATAATTTGAAAGCTTGTCTATGAATTTAAATCTTCCAAGATAAGAATATTCCAAATATAAAGAATATGTACAAATGAATATTCATATTTTGTGTTAAATCTTTCAAGAGAAGTATTCTAAAATATAAAGAATGGTTTAAATTAACCATAAGGTTAAAGGGCATTGGATAATAAGTTTTATGTTAATATAAGGTCCATAAAACTCAATCAAATCCAAAACATGTTAAAATATAAAGAATAGTTTAAATCTTTCAAACAGTAACCATAAGGTTAAAGGGCATTGGATAATAAGTTGTGTTAATATAAGGTTGATCAAACTCAATCAAATCCAAAACATGTTAAATATATCATATAGGGGCCGCTCCTCATGAAAATAAAGTAAAGAGTATGTAGTATGATTTTTGATGTTAAAGAGAGAACTCATTTTAGGGTTTAGGGTTCTCCCATAACCAAGTATGTTGCGTCTAGGGAGTTAATGAATTCCTTTAATCTGATAACTTGTTTGTGAATTTAAAAGGCACTATTTAAGTTGAAGTTCCGCAAGCTTTGTTTTAATTGCTTCATTCATGCGAAGTTAAGAATATCACTTGCAATAGAAATGGTTACATATCCTAACTCAGGAGGGAAGTGTGAATTCTTGAAAGTTAAGTTTTTAACATTTGAATTTGGGTTTTTAGAGTTAACAATTTTGTGGGCCACACTTGTGGCACTAGGTAAGAACATTTACAATTAGTATAAAAGCCTATTCTTTACCATCAATATAATTGTTTAAAGTTATAAGGTGTTTAAATAACTTTAGCAAATTGAATGACATTTTACTTAGTACTAAGTTCTTGGAATATTTAATAACTTTGATTAAAAAATTGTATTTTGCATAGAGAGTTTGGTCCTAAAAGTTATCATTCTTCAGATAACACAAGTTGATGTGGGATTTTAAGTATGTTCAAATGACTTGTGCTTATCAAATATTGATGTATGTGAGTGTTTGTTAGAGTTTTAACCCAGAGTGCTAACACGTGGTTGTCAAGTGGTCATCTGGCATCATTACTCTATGTGAGCAATGTTAAGTCTTACCAAAACAACCCTAAGAGTCTAACTCAAATGCGCATGAGACTTAAGATTCCTACTCTAAATCCCTTAGAATGACTATTCCTCAAACCCTAAAGGATAATCCGAAAAAACTTTAGGACTTTGCCCTAGGAGATCTAGACATGCTTATGTCCTAACCCACCAAGGAGATGTGTCTTACACATACATGTGACAGAGCTAAGGCATTATCACTTACTCCTTAAGGAATCACCCTTATCCGAGAGTACAGTCCCTATAGGACAATAAGAAGTACCATGAACCACGACTAATCCCTAAGGACTTGAGTGACCAAGAATACCTTAAACCTAGGGCTAGTACTTAATGAGGACAAGAGTGTGCTTCGTAAGTAAACATAAGTGTTCTACTAAGCAAATTCCCTAAGGTTAAGTTTGAATAACCCTAAGTACAAGACTGAGAAATGGGTTACTACTAATGAGCTTAGGTTGTTCAACCTTAAATCCCAAGGAGAAGCCAAGTGCGCCAAAAGGACACCCAAATATGACACTTAACTTCCCTTAAGTCGATGCTCAAAGCTTAACACCTCGATGCGAACACAAACATGCATGTTTGTTAAAGTATCCAACCCCTTAGTGTTAAACTCATGACACAACCCCAAAGGGCGTGCCTTGGCATGTATCGTGTGTTGTCTAGCCCATGTCACATCTTCATGTGACACTATCTCCTATGATGTATGGTATTATGCCATATCACCTTAGATTCAAGAGTTACACTAGGTGCCACGAACATGGCTCCTAAATAATAACTCTAGAACTTCTCTGTGAACCCTATGAATATAATAAAAAGAACTTGTCAGTCAAGATCCTACACCCACAGTTAAATAAGAACACGAATGTTCCCTACTTAGTTGTGAGTGGTACTTTTAGCTTGGCGTGGGGAGGAGGCTGGAGATATGCCCCAACCTAAACCTGCAGTTCAATAAGACCTTCCAGGCATGGAGTTGCCAGCTACCCACATACCCTATTGTTTAAAAGTTAAAGCGGCACAATAGAAGGTTGTGCCTTGACGACACAAGTTAAAGCTTGCACTAGTAGAATAGTAACGAACTTAGTCATGAACCCCAAAACTCTTATTACTTAATATATGAGTTAATTTCTTTACTTAATTAAAATTTATATTGGAGGCTTCTAGTTAGTGTTTAGGTTAATAAGTTGTTTTATTAATATTAAACGTTGTTGATGACCCTGTCGTTGAGCGCACAACAAGCACTTTAAATTGATCTCAAGTGCTTAACCCAACGCCTTCACATTTCTTTGATTTTTCAATGGTTCCGCATCTCTATATATTACAATATTACAGCCTCACATTTCTGCATTCTCGATGTTTCTCATTATCCTTTGTATAAGGGTTTGCTACTATACCTATCCTTTCATTAGTGTATAACTACGCCAGACTAAATATGAGACTTTTATCAGAATTAAACTCTTTCTCGATATAAGAGTGAAACCTTGTTTGTAGACATGTCAATTTGGTATTACATATGTATACAACAAGGTCATGCCAACCTGAAAATAGTCCATACACTTGGTGTGTCATTAACATAAATTCATTCTTGATGGAAATGAAATTCATATTAATATGCGACTAAGTGTCATAACACTACCATTTGTCTTTCAGAACTAGTTTTGTACTCTTTAACAACATCGATCAGCTCAAGAAATAGATATAAACTAACATACATTTCTATTAAACTGATGTGGAAACCATGAAATTTAACTTACATCTAGTGCCTCAATTGGCGATTGTTAGATGTTACATGTCTCAATTGGCACATTTCTATTGTACTCATTCTCAAAGAGTACAACAACTAGGTTCATTAAATAATTTGTAACTCCTTATCTCATTAAGTTCAAATATTAAATTAAAACCTAGCTTCCACGATAAGAGTCTCCTTGAACTCATAATATTATATGCCTTAGTAACATTATATCTATTTTCATTCTCAAGATGATTATGTAAATGTTCCTCCAACACTATACCAAAGTATAACAATTTCCATTAATTCAAACAATTAGTGTTTTAACAAGCACCTTTTAAACTAACCCTTATGCCATAAATAATTGCAATTCCGATATTGATACTCTTG
This sequence comes from Selaginella tamariscina, assembly GCA_003024785.1. NCBI lineage: Eukaryota > Viridiplantae > Streptophyta > Lycopodiopsida > Selaginellales > Selaginellaceae > Selaginella > Selaginella tamariscina. The sequence continues at coordinate 5,754 of PUQB01000947.1, forward strand.
AACTAATAACGATTATTTTAACGTTCAAATTTCAAGTTTATTAACTTGTTGTTACATTAGCGGACATGATTTTATAACTATATTAAATTATCAAAATGCAAGAACTATATTATGAACATGGAATTAATTGATACGAGCTAAAATTTAATTTTCAAATGGAAACATAATGTTTCCAAGAAACCATTCAAAGATTAAGAAGAATTATGAATTAGTGTTTGGTTTATCTAACTAATCTAGTAATATATTATTTTTCACACTAAAGTTATCATGGCACTGAAGCGCCACCCTAACTTCATGTTTCAATCATATTTTATAATTTAACAAATTTCACCAAACATGAATAAATATTTAATTTAATATGTCGAATTAAGATACACTATTCATTTTGGACACCTAACAATCCACAAAGTACCATATTTCTTAAACAATGTTGAGAAATGCTTCTTAACTTGAAAATATGTTTTAAGTTACAACAATAAAGTATTACCTTAGCAAAGTGTTGGACTCAAATCCACCTCAGTCTTTATATTTTATAAATATGGTCACCTCATGTGATCATAACAAAGTCTCAATATTGAGTGTTCCAATCTCAATGTTTTAATATTTACACTATACTTTGTGAAGTCATTTATAATCAATCTTAAAAAGTTTCACAAATACTTCTAAAGTTTAAAGTATAAATATTTTAATAAATGAAGTGATAGAAAACCTCATATTTTCAAATTGAATATTGAACAATATGTTAATAACCTTATATCACGGTCATCGATAAAAGAGATCATCTTCTTAATTTAATTTAACAACTCTTCTTTGTAATTTTATGAATTTTAAATTAAACTCAAGTAACACCATTAATATTTGAAAAAAACTGACAATGAACTCAAGGAACACCATCAACTTGAGTCAAGAAAAGTTATACTTTTCAATATTCTTAAGGATTGAAGATATATATTTACATATTTTCTAAGTGCCCACATTTGCAACCATAATGCAGAGTCAAGAAACCAACTTTTTGAATAGCTATATTCGACTTTAAGATGAAATCGAAATCGATATCAAAAACCAATATCAATTTTTAAATCCCATTAGAGACTGACTTTCTAAGGAGGTACATGAAGTAAAAATCATAATTTATAAATAATACTCAACATAGCTATTAAATAATAGTTTATATTTATTGCAAAGTTATCATGTATATTAATAATTTGAGAAAAAAACTAAATTATCACATACACACAATAACTTTTTTTATACAATTCTTCACAAATAAACATGTCAAATTACATTTGTATTTTCATTATCCACACAATTTTATTTTTAAATATGATATTTGTTTATCTTCAACCATACAACCTAGAATTTTTTCTTATATTTTCTATTTTTATTTTAATTTTGTATCATTAAGTAACTTATTAGAAAATACATATATCTTCATAGTGCATCCTTCACATTTCAAGTTTTAATTCGTCATATAAGTTTTTGTTTCTTTTTATGCTTTTTAATGGACTTCAACATGTCTTATTGAATTATTCTTATTGTTATTATCATACTTTAAATCAACTTTTTAATGAACACTTGTGTTTTCCAAATTCGAAAATTACTTTAATATTACGTATATAGCACGTGAGTATACAGTGAATAGAGGTAAAATAAATAATACATATTTATTTTTATGTCAAGGATTTAATAGCTTTATATAAAATTAAAAATTAGCTTAAGGGCATAAAGGATGTATTATAAGAGGTCATGGTTTGTATAAGGCTCATGGTAAAAGTAATTCTTTAAAAATTTGTTTTTTTTAATATTTTATGTTTTATGAATAAATAAATTTTAATTAATTATTTTATTTTTATTATTATTTAGCTTTTAAAGTAAAGTAAATCTAAGATGAATTTATGCCATATATGTAATTTTATATTAAGAAATAGTATAAATTATGTTAAATTTATTGAATTTACATTAAGGGTTTATATTATTTTATATGAATTTTTCATATATGTGGAAATTTTGATATATTTTGCACGCACGTGATACTGAAAATATTATTAAATAATTTCTGAACATAATAACTAAAAATATATTTTAAAAACCCTTGGATATGCACCACATGCACTTGTAAATAATATTATCTTTTTGAATGAATGTTTTGAACATTTTAAATAAGAGAACGCCATGTTCTTTTTTTTATTATTTTTAACCAGTTTTATAATGTATTTATATTATTACATTGTAAACAATAGTATTTAAATAAAAAAATTTGATGTTATAAATTATTAATTATTAATTTTTTTATTACCATAACAATAATTACAAATAAGAAGTATTAATTATGCATAGTATAAAATTGCATAGTAAAGAATATAACCTAACCTGAACTTTTATGAATAAATCATTTAGTTATAAGTTTACAAATTATCATTTGGTGACAAGTTTACAAACTAATTTATAACTTTTAAATTAAGAGTATAGTTAACCTTCTAATAATTTAAGAATATATGGGCCTAATATAAGTTATTAAAAAGCATGAGATGTAAAGTATATATACATTATTATACAAGTATTAAATTTTATATCTATTTAAATTTAAAATTAATTAAAAATTTGTAATAATCACTCTCACATAAATAAGGTCTTTGTATTTATGTTCTACAATATCTTATATATAAAGAAAAAAGTTTAACATTGTATAAAATATTAAGTTATAAGAGAGAGTTATAATAATTATTGTATAAAAACGCTTGAAAATAAATTAAATTATAAAGAGTATTGTAAGGTAACTTACGTATTTACCGTAGTTACCTTACAGTATTAATTATTAGAATATAAATTATTATAGTGTCAACTATATTAAGGGTTTTGAGTTAAACAATTTAATCATGTGAGATCATCATTGTATAAATGAAAAAGCATAATAAATTATTAAATCTTAGGTTTAAATCTATTATTGAAAATTATAAGAAACAAGTGATAACTAAAAAAATTCATATGAAATGATAGAGATTGGCATAAATCTTTAATCAAATTTATATTTATTTCATAGTAATAAGTTTGTGTTTTATATTTTCATTAACAAATGAATATATATAAATTGAATAAGTAATCAACTTTAAGTTTGATTCATGTTAATTTTAAAATAATAACAAGCATGACAATTAAAATGTAAGTATAAGTAATATAATATGTATTTTAGTTCTCTTATTTAACACAAACATATAAATTGGGAGCGTTTTAATGACCAAATTGCTTGATTAGTTTAAAGATTTGGTTAAATAAACAATTCTTTTATGTAAAAAATTTAATAATATATTTTTTCTTTTCAAAATTATATATAGTTTCACATATGATAATCGTTATAAAAAAGTAAAAAAATGAAAAGTTGATTCCATCGAAATCATTATAACTGTTAAAATAATTTTAAATTATTTATGTGTTTCAATTGTTATAATTTTCTTAAATAAGGTAAGGTTTAAACTCGTAAAATTTATGTACATTTTTAGTAATTATTCATATGTTGGTTTATAATTAAACTATTATATTTCATATTATATAAAAATGAATATAATTAAAAAACTATTGTTAAAATTATAATCTATCATGCTATTTAAATTATCATCAAGATTATCAATAGTATTAATAAATTATGATATGTCACATTGTCACAAATCATTATAATAACAATAACAACAATTATATATGTTATATATTATAAAAACATGCATCTTGTAAAAACTACTATGATTAATAATTTTATAAACATATAAACTATTAATAATTTTATAAAATAAACTATTCAAAAATACTATTAATAAAATATGACCAGCCTTATCCTATAATCTTACTATTAAACCATAGTTTATACAAATATTATATAAAAAAAGGCTTTTAACGATGTAATGTAAAAGGTGAATGACAACTCGTGGTTTAACATTTATAATAACAATTAATTTCCCTTTAAAATTTATAAACTTTTTTACTTTCCACTGAGTATTAATTATATTTACTTTAAGAGTTCCAATTGAAATTAAACTTTATTAACGTCCTCCTTTTAAATTCATACATATAACTAAAAAAATCAATTTTAGAATTATGATTATCAATTATGAATTTTAATAAATATCATGATTTGTAAAATGCAAACAGAAGATATCATTCATAATTTTGAAGAAGTCATAGTTTATAAATATCACAGTTTCACATGATAATTTTTATAATATTTTATTTTTAATTTATTAATAGTTTTATTATGATAGTTCACTAGAGAAACATAGTTATATATCATAATTTATATAAGAATCTTATCTTAAAACACGTTAATAAAAAGATAACATAATTTATGATTAAATCATAAGTACATATTCATAACCCTTATGAATGATAAAAAACCACATTCAAAATTATATTCCAATTTTATGATTTGTAATTCAAAGTGAATATATTCTCTTCTCGGTACTTGAATTATATTAATATACATGTTTTTTTCACAATTTTCATTATTACATTATTTACATGCCTTACATTTTCTACAATATAATTTAACAGTAGGTGGCATGACCTTAATATTCAATGCCATAGCTCATGTGTTTACTGAACTTTAAAAAAAACTATTTAAGTATTTATTAATATATTGCTTAAATCCATTTCAAAAATAATTACAACATAATAATAATTTATTAATTAACTAAAGCTAACTTATAGTTTAATTATACCTCTCGAAGTTAAAACGCCTATATGTAAATCTCGGTGTGACTCCCTTTACGTGTCATGTCATGTAAATCCATGTCCACATATTTATCATGTAAATACTTAATATTTAAATTAATATTAAGTATATTAATTTATGAAACCTATCACCATAACATATAAGATTAATTTTGTAGAACTCTACTACATACATTATTCAAGTTTTCTTACTGTTTATCCCTTCATGATCATTACAATAACAATGAATTAATAAATTTTAAACAATTAAATATTGATTTAAATTAAAAGTTCAAGATTTTCTAAATATGAAAATGTTCAATTTAAATATATATTTCTTGGTTTTTAAATCATATTTTTATTTACACAAGTATATTTCTTTATAAAATGTTGAAAAGTTTAAGAAAACAAACATTAACCTTTTTTTTTAAAATCATAGACTCATTAAAATATTTGATATATGTATATAACACTATTTATTGTAATATTTTATTATATAAAATCAAATATTTATATAACTAAATATAATAAATAAATGTTATACTTAAAAGTTTTATAATATTCATTGTAATATATATTAATTAATTACATATCAAACATGATAACAATGAATGACTTTACATTTTCAGTTATTTTATAAGTATGCAAATCTTATATTTATAGGTTTTTTTTAGCAAAAGCATAATAATGGTTTTTAAAACTAGTGATTGGGTTTATCTATTGAACAAGGAGTACCATAATGTAGCAGAAGGTAAGGTACAATGAGTAGACCATAACTAGAGTGGAGGTAAGCATGTAACATACATCATGATTTGTGTTAATATAACTTCCTTACAAAGTATGAAAACTTGAATAAAAATTTCTAGTTTAGATTAAAAGTAATACATCTAGTTCTTTTCATTTGAATATAATGATTTTATTTTCATATATATTATATGGTATAATACGTAAATATACATACATATGATTCAACTATGTATAATTGAATTGTAATCAATAACTTAGTTATGAATAGTTTACACAAAAATTAATTACAATCGTTACAAAACTCATATGCATAATTATTATTTATGAACTATCATAGTTTGGATTGTCCAACATAAATAAATACTATTATAGTTTTTTAATGATTCAATAACTAATAACACACCATATATATATCAAAAGGACATAGTTTGAGTCTTAAAAAATTATTAACTTCATAAAAATGGGTTCTACTGATTACCAAACAACCTTATATAAGTAAATATGTACGTGTTGATGTCTTAATCTACCCAAGATTTCCAAATAACGAAGTTTCAATTGAAGAAAAAACCAAGTTCATCTGAAAAGATAATCTCTCTCTCACACACACACGTGCGCATAAGGAGGATGGAGAGAGAGTGTAGTTACACATGTAATTTTTAATTCTTTTATTTATGTCTGTGTATTATGTGTATGTAAACATAACATATATATAATATATATATATATATTATATATATATATATAGATATAGATATAGATATATATAGATATATATATGAAACACACACGTACACACTTATACATGTGAGACACGCGCAGGACAAGATTGAGGATTTCACAAATGAGCTGGAGCGTGGGGGCGTATGGAATTTGGTACAACGTGAGAACCTTGCCAAGGTTCTACTCCTGAGGTTAGATGGATGTGGGGAAGTCATCTCTGCTGTTCATTGTGCCACCCAGGTATGTGTGTGTGTGTTCCCTTCTCTGTATATGAATGTACATTAAAGCTGTTGTTGTTAGTTATTATATAGTCTGTATCATAATATTGTTTTAAGGCATAGTTTTCTTTCTTCGGGTATTGTGCTACATTATTCATGTGTATACACGTGTTTTTGTGTATGAAGGTCATAGAATGCAATCAAGGACGTCCATCTCCATCTCTCCAGAAGCATTGCTCTAAGTATTTTATTATGCCAGGTGGCGTAGGCCTGCATTAAATCTCTAGACCGCTAAATCTACAGTCAATATTAAATAATAATTATTGAACGACTAAAGACTTTGACAAGTATTCAATACACGGCATGCTGGTTCGTCAATAGGAAGAGTTAAACATCCAGAGGACCAAATGAAGATGCTTTTCCAGTGTAGCCAAAATAGAAGCTTCCCACACACAGTGTTTTATGAATGTCTTTTTAACAAAGTCGGCCTTACAACGACTCCGCATTATCAAGCTCTCCCTTTTTCCACGTATTGCAACCTTTTAAAACTACTGAGTCATATTTAAGCGTAATTATGCTAGGTGATTGTGTGTCCCAGCAGTAGCCAGCTCTTGCTCTTTTCCCAGAGTTTTTCAATGGATACTCAATCAAAACCCAAGCCCCATGTAATAACATTTTCTTTCCCAGGGAAAGGGCACATTTCTCCCATTCTCCACTTGTCCAGAGCAATAGCTGCACAGGGATACACAGTCTCCCTAGTAAACGTCGACAGTGTTACCACGAAGATGCGGGAAACATGGCAATCCAGCCTTGACATTCGCCTGGAGCCAGTCCCCTTCAAATGGTCTATGCCCAATGGCCTCGATGTCTACTGTCTCAAACACATTAGAGATGTCTTTGCGGACTTAGCTTCTATGGAACAGGATTTTGAAGTCCTTGTTGAGAAGCTGTGTAAGACTGTAGCTCCAGTTCTCTGTATCATTTCCGATTATTTATTTCCATGGACCCAGCGTGTTGCTGACAAATTTGGGATTCCTAGAGTCATCTATATGTGTGGATCTGCAGCGTATTTGAATATAGAGCTCCACGCTCCTGAACTGTTACGTTTGGGCGTGCTTCCAGTCAAAGGTACTTAACTTCTAATTCTCAGTTTAAACTTTGGTAATCTAATGTGATTGCCATATACACAGAAGTAGTATATTCTACATTGTTGTGATGATAACATGCTTCATTTTCAGAAACATATATATGATATGAATGTATATATATACAAGCATGAGCCATGACATTTTGATCTGTGTGTACCAGACTCAGATCTTGAGAAAGATGAACTTGTCAAGCTTGTTCCTGGGCTGTCCCCAATGCAAATGTCCGAGGTTCCAATATTCTTTCACAACAGAAGCATGGACTATGGTGTACTTGCACGTTCCCCTTCAATAACCAAGGCATCTTTGATATTCATCAACTCTTTTAAGAGACTGGAACCCCAAGGCTTCAATGCAATGCAAGAAGCTGTTGGTCACAGGGTCACACCATTGTTTTTAAACAAGACGTTATTGGAGTCCAAGGGAGACATACATACTGAAAAAGAAGAGTGCCTTTGTTGGTTAGAGACACAAACTCCCTCATCTGTTCTTTACATTTCATTCGGCAGCATCTTTGATCTTCCTAACGTACAGCTCCAGATACTTGCAGACGTTATGGAGTCCTTGAAACAGCCCTTCCTCTGGGTCATAAGGTATTACATTTATTGCAAGCATTTGAATCTGGTCCGATGGTTAGATATACTCATCTTGCTTAACTAGAACATGTCTTAAATACTCTACTAATATGCAATGTAATTAGGCACACAGTGTTGGAGGAACTAAGTTGGTACCAAGGATTTCAAGAGAGGACCATGAGTTATGGAAGAGTGGTATCTTGGGCTCCTCAGGTCAAAGTTTTGGGGCATCCATCAGTTGGAGGGTTTATAACACACTGTGGATGGAACTCTGTACTGGAGAGTATAGGGAATGGGGTACCAATGATATGCTGGCCTCGTGCTGCAGATCAAAACCTGAACTGCAAGTCTGTTGTGAAAGATTGCGGGGTCGGGATAGCGGTTAGGACAGCGTCCGATGGGCTTGTGGAGAAAGGAGAGATTGAACGGGTGGTAAGTATGTTGATGCATGGATCGGAGGGTGAGGAAATGAGGGAGAGGATTAAGGAACTGGCTAAAGATGTTACCAATGAGGAAGCAGATGCTTTGAAGGAGTTACAAGCATATCTTGACAAGCTCAAGTTGTAATGTGCTTGATCGGACTTATATACACACATATAGTGCTTATTTAATTTCACATAAAATCTACAAAAGTTATGACATTTTCCAATTATGAGTAGTATATATGCTGTACAACGACCTATCTTTAAATAAGTCTCTAATTCACTGAGAGTGTTTTCAACTCCCGGCTCCTCTTGCAACAGCCAAACTGCTTCGTGCAAAATGAGCCTTCCACATAAGTAAACAGAAACATTACAAAAACATTTTTTATTAAAATTAAATTTTAGAAACAAATGCAAATAATAACAATTTAAATTTTTAATGTTATATAAAGTTTATATATTGTATACACACAAAGTCATACAAACAAATCCTCTATATACTTGTACATCGAGGACATGTTCAAAGAAGCTTTACTCATAATTTCAATACATCATGTAACCACCATAAGTCGCATCCCAGGAAACGTTGTCCTGGAATTTGCCATCTTCACACCAGCTGCCAACCATTTTTGCAGTGCCGGAACCAAGCACAACACAGTAACGGGTGCACCCTCTCCATCTCCTCGGAACTCAACTCCATCACCCTCCAACCCGAAGTTGATCATGTACATATGACAGGCATGCGTTTTTGCGTACCAAAGTGCTCGTTCATAGTGTTCCTTCAAGCTCGCTTCAGTTCCTCGCATCACAAACTCAAACGCAAACCATCTGTCCATATCTCCATCACGCACGAGCAATTCCAACCTGCGCCTCATATTCTCTTCGTACTTTGCCTCTGGGATGACGTCCCACTTTAAGAAAGGATATCCTTGTTTCAACATGGTCTTTATCTTCAGAACTCGAACTGTCAGCCATACTCAGATGTGTATTCATCCAGTAAAACTTGGAGGTCCAGCACCTCTATAGTCCGCTCAATGACCCATGTCCTGTTAAAGGGCAACGGTCCAGCAATCGTCCTGCAAGAATATCTGCTTAAGCAGTAGAGAGTGCAGTAGTGAGGAGGAAAACTGCAGGACGGACAGGCCACTCGCATTACTCATATCAATTACAACGCCTTCCACTAGAGCTCGGTCCCTCCAAACTACCTTCAAACTCCCACCATTCCTAAGCATCTCCAAAAAAAGTCCGTAATTCTCCTATATTGCATTATGCGTAGGTCTGTTAAACACATTGTCCACCAGGTGCAACTTCAAAAACTTAAACTCACATTGTCATATTCATGTGCTTGTAGTTTGTCATGGTGCCATCTACTGCCAACAACGAGTAACAAATACCCACGAACCCCTTATGCCCCTGGGTAAGGCTCCAAATGCTATCTGCTACTTGGAAACCATGTTGTACTTATATTACCAACATCTAACTGGGTGGAACGGATTAATTTATTGACACGTACACACGGTGTGCATGTACAGTTCATTTACACATACAGGGTCATGTACACACATACATATCTTGGAATTGCCTATCAGCAGTTTATATATATAAATAGACGTACCACTGGGAAGAAAAAAAGATTGAGGATCCAGATAAAACAACTATCACGGGAAAGTCTTCCACATCGTGCATAGAGAGTAACTCTACATGGAACCTATATTGATTTGCAATTCCTCCAAACTTTTTGGACACTTGGAAAATGATTCTTCACAGAATTCTTTTTCCCATAGAACTATGTGGTCTTTGAGTAAGTTTCGAAAGATTCTTCTGTGACTTTATCATTCACCACAGTCACGTCACCAAAGATATCTTAAATTCTATAGAAAACCCTTTATATACCCACACTTACAAAACCACAAAAACTTGTCAACCCTCTTTCTCTATATATACTCACGGTCACATTTTAAGTTCAAGCGTTATTAAGTTGAAGTTCTTTTCTACCACTCACCTCAAAATATAAGCGTCCAAAATGCTTCTGATCATATAAAGACTTCAACAGGTATTTCCAGCTATTTGTAGAAGCTTAATAAAGGTCTGTAAATTATGCATCAACCTTTAACCTCGATAAGCACATGAGACACTCAGATTTTGATTTGATTTCTTGACTCGATGTGGGGTTAGTCGTTGTGACCTCTGACAATATAATGGCATCTTTTTTCCACTTCTGTTAATAAATAACTTCATTACCATAGCAAAACAGTGACAAACCGTACATACCTTGGATTTTCGTTCATCATGAGACAGTTTGTTACTCAAACGTTTAGCTATCGCTCATGATTTCATGCATGGAGGTGAAACTTCAATGTACTCGCCATTATCACCCACGATGGAGTATCTAACCGGGAATGCATTTGCGATAACTTGCATATAAACATTGATATGAGAATGAAAGCATCAATTTTCAAACAGAACCAAATACCTTTTCGTCCCCAACAACAATGGAGATGAGACCTTCTCAACTATCGACCAGTTTTACTTCTCATTATAAACTTCGTTACAAACATGTTTAAAACAAATTTTTGATTTGAACAGTGCATGTGGTTGAAGATTTATTTTTTCCACTCACATAAAGGGAGTAGTATAAAGTAACTATGTAAGTTACCCTAGTAAGTGTGGTATGTACGAAGGTTAACCATGAAATATTATTTAAATATATTTATAATATAATTAATTTTATAATTAAGATAACGTTTAGGACAATCTAAATACGATGAAGGATCTGCCCTTTCATTATGTATATAAATCTTGAACTTAAATATGTGTATTTATTATATGTTGTTTTGAGGCTGTAGTGTTCTAAAATATTTCATGATTAACTTTCATATGTCTTTTAGTTACTTTATATTTAGTAAGGTAATTTATGTATTTACCATATTACATTACACCCATTATATAATTTCAATAATAAAAGAATACCTCATTAATCATTGTACAATTATTTATATATCGTTCGAGGAGTGGCGGCATTTCCTGAAAAGTGTTACATATTCTGTACAAGTTCTTACGGATGACAAGAACCTAGAACTTAAGTGAGCTTAAGTAAGGGAAAATGGATTCGTACTCACCCTTAAGTTGAGTAACCACTTACTTAACTTTGTTAAGCTTAACTTGACTTAAGCTTAACTTAGCTTAACTTGAAATTACAGCTTTAAGTATTTATAAAGATTTATCGTTAAACTTTTAAATTTTAAATTATAACTATTTAATTTACATAAACAAAAGATATTTAACCGTTGATAATAAATTATATTGATTATATATCTTGGTTGCACACACGTAACTCCTCAAACAACTTTATTCGTGTTGAGTTCATATAGGCATTCTAAAAAACTAAGAAATGTACATTTGCATAAATAATTATATATACATGTTATATGAGTATCTTTTAAAGAAACATAGTTTCATAAAAGTTAATAAAATATATTTTAAAATTTATTAAACCAAAAAGAGATTTTATCTTTAAATTAGAATTTCAAGATCACATAATATACAAATTAAAAACTTTTTGAAGTCTCGTTTACACAACAATAATACAGAAAAATATACTCAGGCTCATTGCTTAATAATTGTGTAAAAAGTAGTCTAATAGTTTAATAATGAAATTTTGAAATGTATGTAGTTTTACATGTCATTGAAGTGCTTTTTTAAAAAAATACCGTTGTGAAATAAAAAACACTTCGTTTTGAAATGAGCTATACCACGAGGCATAAATTATATCTTATTAATGCTTTAGTAATTCCAAAATAAAAAATATAAATTGAACAATGAACAAATTCTTAACTTTATTTTCAATAATAATGTTAAAACATATATTTCAAACATATTATATATTATATGTATATACCTGAGAATTGCACTCGGGTTAGGGCCATATAGGGTTTATGCGAGAGCCAGCCAGAATGGATTCGCGTTCGAATGAGGAGATCTTCATGGCCTTATTTGCAATTGCAGGTATGGTGAAGGGACGTACCAATGAGCTCTTGAAGCAGGCGGTAAGAGAATGCTTTGTATTAAAAGATTATCTTAGTGGCGATCTGCTAGGGATATTGAAGGCGGAGATATTGAAGGTGAGCGTGTGTCTTTTTCCTCTGAGAATTTTTCCTCTGAACGGGTTTGTTTCACAGGGCTCAAACAAAGCCGCCTCTGATTTGCTGTGCCTCTTGGAAGTCCTCAACTTGGTCAAGGATGAATCGCACATGGAAGCTAAGCAGCGGGCTATCAGAGCTGTTCAGGGATGGAACTGTGACTGTCTGACGTACAACCCATTGCAGCTGGCTGTGTATGATCTTATGTGTGAAGCTATCCTGAAATCGACGGTGGAGGTGGAAGGAAAGACTACTGTGTTTGGCTCCCTGGCGGATAAATCCGGGCAAGTTGTAGCTTTCCCCCAAAGTAATCGCGCGGTTCTCCTCCACAAGTGTGCTATGATCAACGTGATTAAGGTCTGCATCAATAATCCCAACATAGATACAGCCGAGCTACTGGGTACGTAGTTTTTTAATTATGTTCTTTAACTATGTTGTTTAACTTACCGTTTCTTTATCTTGAAAGACATTGGTCTTTTTGGTGTTGCCGGTGTAAAAAGACTGGAAGATGAGATGCGGCAAGGTATATCTATCACGATAGCCCTTGAATTAATTCGGGTTGAGTACGAAGGTTTACCTCCTGCTAAGGTTCCGCCTCCTGTTTTGACGTATTATCCAGGTCAGGTTTTGATAATGTCTTTAAGAGTCTAGAATAATGTTTCAGGTTCTGATAATGTCTTTAATAGTCTAGATTAACGAAGTTTTCTTCAACAGGTTCCTCTGAGAGTTCATCAGAGGAAGAGGAAGAGGAAAGCAGCAATTTAGATCAATTGCACATAGTGAAGAAGGGAAAGAAGTCGTTTTCAACTTTGGATCTTTTCAAGAAGATGGATAATATGGATTTGAAGCTAGATGGAATGCGCAAGAGTATGGATTTGAAACTAGATGGAATGCGCAAGAGTATGGATTTGAAGATGGATGCGATGGGAAAGAAGATTGACATGTTGCATGCAGATATGTCGGTTATAGCGGAGTCTACAGGGCGGAGTTTGCTGTTGCAGACCTTGCGATCACAATTTCCAGAGGTTACCATTACTTGCTATACATCCGCCAGAGAGTTTGACTATGACAGTTCAACCCCCGCTGCTACTGCTTTAGAAGCCTTAGGTAAGAGGTGTCTGAAATCTGTTACGAGAGAGATACCACAAACTGCAGAGATAGATTGCGTCTGCAAGATGACTATACCGTCTTTCGGCACAGACACTCCTACTTATTATTACTTCGGAGAGATCACCAGATCTAATGGGTTGTGCTCATGTGCTTCTGAGTATAGACATTCATCATCCACCGGTGGCTTCTCACCTTCAACGACGTTTCTCTACAAGCTTGTACAGCTAGAACGAGGGATCCTTGCAGCTGATGCACAGGTTCTAGGGTGCGCCGTTATTTCACCGTCCTTCAGAGGGATGTCTGAAGATGGGAAATCTGCTCTTCTATCTGTTTGTCTCGGCCAATCTCCCGAATTGCGGAACCTCAACAGGATGTATGAAAAGGGCCACGTGTTGCTTTTACCAAGTTGATCTACAGTGATCCAAGTGTTCATTGTATACATATATGAGAAAATTTACTATATACAACACTGAAACAATAAGTGATCGACGCACCTGCTGTTTTTTTATAAAAAACATTGACTGACTATAGCTCTGTTCAGATTGCAGTTGATAACAGTACAGATATTCTCACTAAGGGTTGAAACAGTAGCATCTTCTAGAATAAACTTGACTTATGTCAAGGTTGATACAAGTTTGAATCTCTACCGTCAGATTTACAAGTTTGAACCTCTTCTGTCCGATCCTCAATCTTCTTAGTTTGTGCATGGTGCTACTAACATGTTTGAGAGAGCTACATAAGGCCCGGAAGTACATTCTTCAAACCCGAAAACACTCTCTGCAGCGGTTGCTCCAAGCTGGACATCCCTCTGTGTCTTACAGGAGCCGAGTAAAGACCCCCACGCCCCGACATCTGGCATAAACGGCATAGTCTCCAGCAGCTCCTTTGCTTCCTTGAGCCGTCCGGCACGACCGAACACGTCGACCATCCTGCAGAAGTGCTCCCTCCAGGGAGACAATCCGTGGTCGGCAATCATGGAGACAAACTTTTCTTGTCCCTCGATCACCGATCCGATATGTGTGCAGGCCATGAGTATCCCAATGAACGTAGCCTCGTCTGGCTTAGAGCCTTCGCTGCAGAGAGTGTAGAAGTGATTAAGTGCCTCATAACCTCGTCCGGAACTCGCATTGCCCGTAATGATTGCATTCCACGACACAGTGTTTCTCAAGGGCATCTCCACAAAGAACCTCTCAGCTTCGTCTAGCCGTCCGTTGTGTGCAAGCATGGAGACCATCGCAGTCCAAGTTATCACATCTCGCTCCTTCATTGCCCCGAACATCATCTTTGCTTCTTCAAGGCGTTTGTTGTGTCCATATCCCACGAGCATCGCGTTGTAGGACACAATGTTCTTGTGAGGTATTGCGTCAAAGACCTTCTTGGCCTCTTCAACACGCCCGGCCTGGGCGTAAGCAACAACCATTGTGTTCCAAGACACCAGAGTCCGCTCCCCGAGCCTGTCAAAGATCTCCTTGGCGGCCTCCAACATCTCCGCATTTGCATACGCCTCCATCATTGCGTTGCTTGCGACCACGTCCGGGTTTCGAATGCGATCAAAGAGCTCCTTGGCCTCCTGCAGATGCCCGTTCTGTGCATATGCAACAACCATGGATGTCATCGTCCCCAAGTCACGCACTGACATCCTGTCCAGCATCTCCCTCGCTAACTCCACTTCCCCGTTCTGACTATACGCCATGATCATCGCAGTATGTGATAGATCGTTCCTCTCCGGCATCAAGTTGTATATCTTCTTCGCGACCGTAAGGCGTCCGTTCGACCCGTATGCGTTTATCATCGTAGTCCAGGAGACGAGGTCCTTCCCCGGGAGTCTCTCGAACAGCCCCTCAGCTTCTTCCAGGTGTCCGTTCTGGGCATATATAGTAACGACCGTCGTGTAAGCGACTGTATCTTGCTCGGGCATACGTTCAAAAGCTTCCTTAGCCGAGTGGATATGCCCCGCTTGGGCAAACGCTGACAACAACGTGTTCCACGATACGAGTTCCCTCCTCGGCATTTTCAAAAATATCTTCCTCGCTTGCTCGGTATATCCATTCTGTGCATACGCTGCAACCATCGAGTTCCATGATACTACACCTCTCTCCGGCATTCTTATGAAGGTCATCTCGGACTCTCCGATATGCCCTCTCTGGCCATACGCTGAGATAAGTGCGTTCCACGACACATCGTCTCTCTTTGTTGCACTGTATATAGATATCTCACGTTAGTGTACGTATATAATATCTATACATACCTGTGGAACGTCTCTACAGCCTTGTTGAGATGCCCATTTCGGGCATATGCCGATAACATGGTGGTCCATATCATTGGGTCTTGCCTGGACATGTTCATAGAGAGGCCCTCGGCTCGGATGACATCCCCGTGGTCAATGTACATTTGAAGCATCACACTGTACGTAACTGCGTTGTGCTCCGGCATACTGGTGAACACCCCAACGGCGAGATCGAGACGCTCGTGTAACGAGTAAGTCTTGAGGATCAATGTACAGGAGACTATGTCTTGTTGGGGCGTCCTATCGAAGAACTCGTTGGCTGTTTCGAGATGCCCGACTTGGGCATATGCGGTTAGCATGGCGTTCCACGATATTTTATCTCTCTTGGGCGTATCTCTGAACACATTCTTCGCATCTGAAACTCTTCTGTGATCTGAGAATGCAGTGATCATCGCGTTCCATGAAACGACAGTGGATTCCGGTGTGTTCTCGAACATGTAACTGGCCTCACGGAGATGCCCATTCTGGGCATATGCAGTAATCATTGAATTCCAAGACGTAGAGCTCCACTGGGGCATCCTCTCGAACATCTCCTTTGCCTGTCGGATATGCCCGTGTTGGGCATATGCAGAGATGAGTGCGTTCCATGAGACAACGTTCTGTTGCGGCATCGTATCGAAGATGTACCTGGCGTTGTGGACTTGCCCATTCTCCGCGTATGCCTGCATAAGGATTGTCCACGAGAAGAGATTTGGGTACGGAAGAGAATCGAACACGGATTGGGCCTCGCGTATAGAGCCGCATTTGCCGTACATTTGAACCAGGAGGTTGTGGAGGTATACATTGTTGTTGTGGTAAACGTGCGTGGAGATGTGTGCGTGGATGTGTCTGCCTTGTGAGAGGTCGTTCCTTATACAGCAGGAGCGGAGTGACGTGGCGAGTTCGTCTTGTTGTAGCTTCAGTAATACCCTCTGTAATGACATGGGACGTACATGTTCGTGTGTTTTCTTATGTATTGTAACCTCGTTAGTGATTATATATATATAATATAATATTTATTTAGATTTTAAAATGTAAATAATTCAATTAAAACGAAAAGATTTTTTCTTAATTAAGAAGTAAACATAAAATATTCTTATTGTTTTGCTATATATAATTAATTATTTAATATTGAACTCCAAAACACAACTAATTAAACATATTATCGCAACATAATGTTGCTTATTTATAATTTAATAATACTCAATAAACTTTATTATATTTCTTTCAAAAATTTATATATATTTTAGTTATTATAATTTTAAAAATTGAAATATAATATTTTTTTAAATTGAATTTAAAAACATTTCCCAGATTCTGCAAGAATATGCAAATCTCTTTATTTTAAACTATGATAAATTTTTAAAATGCAAATATTTTAAATAATGTTAAATAACTAAAGATTAAACAAATTTATTATAATATAAAGTCTATATTTAATTAAAACACATTTTAAATTATAAATATTACACTAATAAATATATATATATATTGTTAAAAAAAATGCATACGCTGAGTTAATTCTTTTTAACAAAATAAGTCAAAGATAGTATATTATATTTATTAGATAATGTTAGACCAACTTAACCTTATTTAAGAATGTCAAGGCCGCCGTCCACGTGGAAGCATCTGGTAAGCCTGGAAATTCCCGAGGGGAAATCACTCTGTGTGCAGGGGTTTTCCTTGTTCAATTTGAACCCTTCAATCATATAGATCTAATTATTCCAGGTACGTGTGTATGTGTATGTAGATATATGTGCACATATATGGATCATTAAAATGCTTTATTTTTTTTATTATTTATATTTTCTATTCATTTCCGTCAAAAATGTGATGTTATGGGGAATACACAATCAAGTGGAGCCCCAAGTATTGATTATGTCAGTATATATATATATATATATATATGTATGTGTGTATATACCCACATATGATTATAATGCTTTTTTTTTTAATTGATTAAAATATGTGATTTTATGAGTTTTCAGTGAGATCATATGGTGGAAATGTATACAATTAAGGGCAATGTAATGAAGCCCAAAGGATCAAGGTATCTCTACACTTTGTTAACTATTCTTACAGCGGCTATGGGCTTTGGTAAGCTCATATATATATATATATATATATATATATATAGAGAGAGAGAGAGAGAGAGAGAGAGAGAGAGAGAGAGAGAGAGAGAGACTTATATATCTCTTTGTGTGTGAAGTTCTATAGAGATATGTATATATGTTTGCCATTTCTGGGCATTTGCTGAAAACTTAGCTGATTTATTAAATTATTTATTTGACTTTTTTTCTTTGATAGCTGCTTTTTCCCAGTTGTTGTTCCTTAGGCGAATTGAAGACACCAACGGTAAGTATATTCATGTATACGTATTATACACGTATATATACACTTATACAGCATGACGACACACACACACACACACACATATAGACACATTTATTTACAGAACATTTTACATGGCACAATGATGAGGAAGCTCGGATTCTTCGTTTAGGATTTGTAAGTTTGTTTTGCTATATATCCATGTGCATATACGAATAATATGTTAAACCTTAATTACAGGTAAAGCCAGAGATTATTAGCTGGTCACCTAGGATTTTACTTCTGCACAAGTTCTTAAGCCCGGAGGCATGTATCAACAGCTCCATACATACACATAGTACATATAAATCAACTTAATACCCTCTTATATATTACACACACATATACAACTTAATATGTATCATGTTTATGTATGTATGTGATATATGTTTTGCAGGAATGTGACTACTTGATGGCAATTGCGGGCCACGATTGCAGAAATCAACAGTAGTTGATACGAACACAGGCAAGGCATGTGTGAACAAATATATATCTGTTAAGTTAAGCTAGAAACTATATTAAAGAATATTTTAACAGGGAATTGAAAGCAAGGTTCGCACTAGTACTGGAATGTTTCTAAACAACGAGGACCGTAAGTCTCCCCTCATTCAGGTGTGTGTGTGTGTGTGTTGTTTACACATGTACATATATAATATGCAAACATAACATTGACGTGATATAAGGTAATTTAATACAAATGCATGCAAACATAATACTGACGTGAAGTGTTTTAATATATAAGGCTATTGAGAAGAGAATAGCAATGTTTACCATGATTCCTACCGAGAATGGAGAGCTGCTTCAAGTATTGAGGTGATAATTTCCTTCAAATAATATGTATACCTCAATAATATTTACGAATATTGTCTTAATAATATAATAACAGTTGTGGATATTCTACAGGTATGAACCTAATCAATACTACAAACCTCATCACGACTATTTCTCAGACGAGGTAACTGCACGCGCTTGCGTGTGCGTGTGATATATTGTGTGTGTGTGTGTGTGTGTGAATATATACATAAGACAGAAGCAAACTTATATATATAACTTTGTACTTGTAGTACAATATTAAACGAGGAGGTCAACGTGTGGCAACAGTGCTTATGTCCTCACAGATGTAGAGGAAGGAGGAGAAACTATATTTCCGTCGGTCAGCAAATTATTATTACTAAAATCATTAGTGAATTAGTAATTATACTTAATTAATAAGTTAATGTTATTTAAGGTTGGAGATAGTGAGTGTGAATGTGGTGGTGAGCTCGGAAAGGAGTATGTGTGAAACCGAGAAAGGGTGACGCTGTCTTGTTCTGGAGCGCTGTAAGTACACGCACACACACACACACACATCACTATATATATATTTAATACGTTAATATATTATTAGTTTACTAATAATAAATACATAATTATATCTTTTACAGAATTTGCATGGGAACGTGGATTCTAATAGTTTACATGGGAGTTGCGCAGTGGTTAAGGGAGAGAAATGGTCTGCAACTAAATGGTTAAGACAATTGCCATTTAACTAAAGCGGTAAGTTTCACACAATGTGAAACTAGTGTGAAAGTTAGTTTGACACTTTCATTCAACACTCCAAAATTTTGTAAACTAACATAATAATTCTATATGGTTTTACTTCTGATTTAATGCTTATTAATGAGTTTAAGTAACTAAATAGTTAATTACGTAAAGGCTTGTGAATATGAAAGCCTTTGGGTTGTACAAAGGCCCTAAGCCCATCAATCCCGAGTGTTGAACCCATGCCTGAATTCTTTCTACCAGACCTGTTGAAATATGTGTATTATGTATGCATATATATGTGTGTGTGTGTGTGTGTGTGTGTGGTGTGTATTGGAGTTACCATGGCAATCGTGGGGAAACGCGGTCACAGCAATTCCAATAACCAGTGCCAACATCTAGTTCTGCAAAAATAATTTATAAAATTAATAATATAAATGATATTATTATTTATTTAATAATATCAAATATAGCTACCATTAAGGATAACTTCTGCATCTTCAAAATGCTTACTGAAGACACTCGCTGTTAAACCATATTCACTATCTTTCATTAAATTGATGGCCTCGTTGTCATCTCCTACGCACTAATTATGTACAAAATAGATAATTAACAAACTAATTAATTAACTAAATAGTAATATATGATAGTTACCTGTATACCAACTACTGGACCAAAGGTTTCATTCCGCATTATGCACATTTGATGGCTTACATCAGTTAAAATCTGTATACCATATATTATATAAGGTGTGTGTGTGTCTCTCTCACACACATACACGCACGCACATACACACACTTACAGTAGGGGGAACAAAATGGCCAACTTTGTGAGCCTTGGTGTTTTTAGTATCTCCACCAACATGAACTTGAGCACCTTTTTCCATGGCTTCGGCAAGCTGTAAAATTAATAATATTAATATATATAAATTATTAATTCCAGAATATTACTAATAAATTATATATAGTTATATAGAAAATTAAAAAATACCTGCCGTCCAATCCGGTCGACTTGCTGCTTTGTGCATAGAGGTCCAATATACGTCTCCTCCAACATAGGATTTCCAATCTGTATAACATATCACTCACTCTCTCTCTCTCTCTCTCTCTCTCTCTCTCTCTCTCACACTCACACACACAGAGCGTATGTAGCATACTTTGTAAGAACGTATTATCTTCTTCATAGCCTCCACAAAAGATACGAAAACATTCTTATGCACATATATTCTCTCCACTGAGCAGCAGCTCTAAGAAATATTAAGTTAATACTTAAAATATGAAATAACATCTTAAGTACCTGACCAGAGTTGTAAAATGCTCCGTCAGCAACTGTAGTAGCCGCAGCTAGAATATTTGGCACATCATCTCGAATATACGTAGCATCTTTACCGCCAAGCTCCAACTGTAGCTGAAATAAACTTGAATTATTAGTATATTTTATATTATTATTTATTTTTGTTTTAATAATTCAAATACAAATCAATGTTTTAATTAACTAGCTATTTAATTAAATATAGTTATTTAATATTACCTTTATAAGGTTGGGAGCAGCTCTTTTAATAATTTCTATACCATTAATATAAGAGCCAGTAAAAAATAATCCATTAATGCCTTTTGATCCTGCTATATTTGAACCAGTTTCTGGGCCTCCAGTTGATATAGCAAATACATTCTCAGGAATACCTGACTATTAATAAAGTAAACAAAAAAATTAATAATCATTAATATCGTTATTTTAAGTTAATATAAAAATTTATTAGAGGTTTACCAAATGGAGGATATTCGTAATCTCATGACCTGTAAGGTTGGCATATTCGCTCGGTTTGTATAGAACACAATTCCCAGTTAAAAGAGCTGGTGCAAATATATTACTTGAAAGGAAATACGGATAATTCCACGCAGATATATTTGCCACCTGTAAGAAAAAGAATTGAAATTTAAATATACACTAATAACGTATGTATATATGAATTCTCTCTCTCTCTCTCTCTCTCTCTCACACACACACACACACACACACACATACACACTTACTATGCCAAGGGGTTCATACACCACTTTCTCCTTAATACTAGAGCTTTCGAAAACTGTCATTCTTTCCAGTACCTGTAAAATTTGATATTAATACTAAATGAATATTTATTTATGTTAATTACCTTATCACAATTATTTACAAAATACTTTATCCGATCAATAGTTGCCGTAATCTCACTCGTGGCTTGTGTTATTGGTTTGCCTGTTTCCGAAGTCAATGTTTTCGCAAGCGCAGCCTGCCATATAAACATAGTATTCTATAGTATACACCTATTGATACATATACACACGTGTATTGTAATATAACGTGTGTGTGTATAAGTGTATAACTATACACTTACACACATACATATACATGTCATACCTTCCTCCAAGAGAGCATATCAGCAAAACGCATGAGTGTTGTCTGAAAACATTTCAATATTTACAAGCGTAAAATTAAAACTTGTTTAATTTACCTTCCGTTGTTCTATATGTGTTTGTTTCCAATACTTTCTTCCATCGTATAGATATTCAAGCTTCCTGTTTATCTACACAAACAATGTGTGCGTGTGTGCGTGTGCATAAATATATTCATTTTCATATATATAATCAACTGAACACACACACACACACACATATACATGTTGTTGTATAACTTACGTCTTCAATAGTGTCTTCTTGAACCTCTCCTACTTTCGTGTAGTAGCTGGGTTTCTGATATCCAGTACACTCCTGTCTAGTGGCAAACTGCAGAATGTAAAATAGAAAAATAAATAAAATTTTTTTAAAATTATATTTATTTATATAAATATAAATAAAAATATATACTCACTTCTTGCAAGCATTGACAGTAGCGTTAGCACGGTGTATACGTTTGTTAATCTTCATTAAACAGATACCCGTTGCAGATGCCGGGTCCGGGCATCTGCTGTAAAACTTGTCACTTGTATAAATAGACGCTATTTAACACTTTTATTAAAAAAGAAGAAAACAATTCATTATATAAATATATAATGCTAACTTGCAAAAGCCAGAAAATACCCTCCCTGTTTAGGGCTAACACTCCAGGTATTCACGTTTATAATAAACATGATGACCTAATTTTAAATAGATTTTGAATTCATAAGCGCGCCAATTCTATTTCAAAAACCCCGCGCAAATCTGATATCCTACACATTCTTCTCTCCCGCAATCTTCCCCTCCATAATCTCCCGCACTGCAATCTCTATATTCTCTACTTGATTCTCCATAATATCTACAGAATGAGAAATTCTCTCTTTCCCCTCTATAATCTCCCGCAGTCTCCATATTCTTCCCACTGCAGTCTCCATATTCTCTACTTGATTCTCCATAATATCTACAGAATGGGAAATTCTCTCTTATAATTTTGCTCAAGGAATGATACTGATGATTCAATTGTAATGCATGATAGTTTCTTGTCTCCCGTCCCAAAAGGAGGTCTGGAAGAGGTATAATGATTACACTTTGTTTCCAAGTATTCGTGATTTGAGTCCATATTCTGGCTTTGAAACCATCAATCTGGACAAAAGCCATTTGCTTATTAAAGACAGATGTTCAAAGATTAGAGTGTTCTGAAAAACAAAGAAGAAAAAATCCAACGGCATATATGATATTTCTCACACACACGTAAAAAAGTCCTGGAATTTATAGGACAAAATAGTTTCAAAAATCCCAAAAGCTATCAAATAGAAGAATAATAAAATCTTATACATAAATAAAATAAAAAATCATATACTCACTTCTTGTAAGCATTGATAATAGATACCGATGTGTCACTTGTATAAATACTATTTTTTCTTTTGAATGAAGTCTTAAATAGCGTCTATTTTAAATAGATGCTATTTAAGACTTCTATTCAAAAGAAAAAAAAAACAAAGAAAAATATATTTTATAAATATATAATGGAAAATATTGCTTATGAAGTGGTATTTCATTATATTATTTCTTCTTATAAATAAGAAATTCCTGGACTCTAAAAATTCTTAAATGAGTTTTACATTTAAACATACAATAGGTATACATTAATTGTTAATAATGTTATACAAATGCCATAATATCAATCTGGACCGTCCATTTAACATTTTAATGGCTCGGGTAACTTACTAACTACATAATGCACTTTACAACCATTTTTGTTGTACAAATCAGACAATAATTGATTTTTTTCCGTTGCTTTCAGCACAAACTTTGCACATTAATCTTTTAACATCTGTCTTATGGGAAGCCTTAAGCAAATGAAACTTCTGTTCAAAATCGATGTACTTCAAAACCTGAATATGAACTCAAATCATGAATGTTTAGATACAAGCCTGTTGGTTGCCCATTTTCAGTACATATTGCCAGTCGTGAATGTTTTTATGTAATCACTATAGAAACCTTTTCCAGACCTCCTTTGGGGATAGGACTCGATACAGCAGGCCCGATCATTGACAAGAAACTATCATGCAATACAATTGAATCATCAGTATCATTTTTTAGCACAATTATAAGAGAGAATGAATGGGAATTTCCCATTCTGTATTATTGAGAATCAATTAAGATTGTGATGTATTATTGAGAATCAAATAAGATTGTGATGGAATCAGATTTGCGCGGGCTCTTTTAAATAGAGTTAACGCTTAAAACAGGGTAATATATATATATATATATATATATATATTATATATATATACACACACACACATATATACATGTGTGTGTGTGTGTGTGTGTGTGTTTAGCACTGTATACATACATATACACATCTTAATCTAATCTAGCTGCATTAAAATCAGTATGATAACAAGTGTTATTCAAAATGATATAGTTCCGATTCAAATGTTTCACTCCTTTAAAAGAGAGTGAAAAGGATAAGTTTACGTAATGGTTAACTTTTAAATTATTTTTATTTATTCAAAAGGTGTGTGTTTATTTAAATTATATCTCGTGAACTCATAGTGGAATCTTTTTATTTTATTTTATTTTCCTTTGACCTTTCTTATTTGCATAAAATAGAAGTTTAACATAATGACATGCAACCTGAGACGTGTAAACATGACCCTATCAGATGCAATAGATGCTTAATAGATCATCATTTAAAATTAAAAAGATGAAAGAAAGCACGTCTTACGTATCTTACGTACCTATTAAGAAAACACGTCTTAATCTTTGTTAAAAAAGATTAAAATTTAGGATTACATTACGTAATTTATGAAACATCCCTGCAGCTCCACCCAACATCTAATTAGATTTTATTTTTTATTTTTTAACTTTAATTTTTTCTTTATTTTGACATCTATAGAAGTGCCTGGATTACCTAGCTCTACCTCATCCCCTCTCTTCTGGCCTGCCTGCAACTCTTCGTCTTCACATATTATTGGCTACACAAAGCTTACTCAACATGTTTATCAAGGTCTAAATAAAATCAAAAATGTAAATTAAGCTCACATGCACCAAAGGACTAAGGGGAATTAGCAGTATAATAAGATACCCAAATTCTCGCTGTTTTAGCAATGGACGTGATGTTGCACATGTGAATATGTATATGTACACTGGTGTATATATTTTAAGATACGGTAACATACACATTAAGAGAAAGAAGATTGTGTATTAATTGTTTATTTTTAATTATTTTCATTTTTGTTAGTGAACAAGCTAAGTAAAAGTGGAGGCTATAAGCTTATTTATTTTACATGAACTTCCAAGCTTTAAGTTCTTTCTTTAACAATTTTAACAAGAATTTGCTTCATTTAGAATGTTGGGAAGCTACTTTATAAATACAAGTTCAACCTTATTATTGAATATTCTTAATTTATTATATATATATATAGTTATTTGATTTATCATATCTCATTGCTAGTGCTTCTTGTTTAAAGACTCTCTTTCTCTCCAGATACACATATAATATGTGTACATAACTTTATGTATATAGTGAGAGAAATGGAATGAGTTTGGGGTGTGTGTATGTATGTATATGTATATACATTTTTACTTATTTATATACAAATTGATTTATTTAGACGAGGCTTTAGAATTAAAAGTAGTACACAAAGACGTTAAAGCAAAATAACATATTGTTAAATGGACATTAGAATATTAAGATTTCAAATTTTAAACTTCAACCTTGCAAAATTATAAACATATAAAAACCATATAAAAAATCAATTAGTTGAATTTGAGACATAATGTTTAAATAGATTATATTAAAATCCATTTAAAAAATCAAATGACTAAACTTTAAATTAACCATATTAATTAACCAAATCATATAATAAATTACATTATAAATTACTTAATAAACTATTGTCATAATCATGTTTACTTTGGACGTGGTGAGGATGTTGTAATGGTTGAAGAGGCACACCTACATCTCCATGGTTGAAAGATGCTTGACTTGCATCACATCAGGTAACCTTGATAAGACGATCGTCTTCGATCGCTAGTCTGTATCCAGGGTTTGTTATTGTTGCAACTCCTACTGCATGGTGGCAGTTGATCCTCGTCGATTAAATCGCCTTCCACCACTGTTGAAACTCCTACACGTGGCGTGATCTACTCCACAGTGTCCCAAACTTTCTCCAGCTTGAGAACCCTTGTCATCTTTTATGCCCAAGTAGAAAAGCTTCACTTCCCATCACACCTTGCAAGACTACAAGTGCTAATTTGTTGCCACTCATGGCTTGAATGGGAAAGAAAGAGCAAGTGCAACGAGGATCAAAAATTACAAAGGCTCCGATACCATGAAATGAACTCTTTTCAGCTTAGCAATAGAGGCCTAATTTATTGATACACATATCCCAATTAGCTGGTCTCAGGATATTCCAGTAATGGGTCCATATTATTTATTCAAGATGACACTGGATAATACCATGAGTTTTGTGCTACATCAGATCGTACACTTCCATATTTAAAACGATAACCATGGGTAATACTGAAAAACATCCACATCAGCCCTTATTTGTTGATATTTACGAAAGTTAAATAAGGGTTTTATAGTCACACTCTTAAATTAATGGAATGATTTAAGGGTAGTCGATCTAAACAAAAGAAATGCATGACAAAGCTACATATTGTTGTTCTCCGTAGTAAAAATCTAAATTATATGTTCCTTATGTTAGAGTTATTTTTGTACGAGTGTGTGGTGTCGCTCTATTGAATTGTCACTGGACATACATTTGTATGACCATTTATTTTCTGGCAAAATGTTCCAGGAATATTTTTGATGAATAATGTACTTGCAAATGTCATTCTTTACATGAAGAACACCGGATTTACAATCCCACTTTGTTAATGCATAGACATGAGCTGTTACCTTCTTCCTGGTTATGAAGTGACTGAAATGCTCCTCAAGCAGCTTCTACGGCCAAATCCAAAACCCTTCCCCCATCCTCATTTAACTTTTATCCACCCTTAACTTTTCTAAGGATATGGTTTTAAAAAAGACAAGTAATAGTTAAAATCGTTAAGTAACGGACTTAAAAATAATGGCTAATATCGGGACTTTAATAAGTAATATAGGAATTGTAATAAATATCCATGTCGGGTGGAACATACATAAAGATTATAACAATAATATTAATAATTTATTTTTGATTAATAAAATAATTAAATTATAGTTGGGATACATGTACTGGTTTAAAAGCTATATAACATTTTTAACATAATATATAAGTTTAATCATTTAATGTTTCAACACTTTGAAATTTAAAATTCAAAATATATTAGCATAACTAATTATCACATAATCTTTAGTTTGATATTTCTTACAATCTTATATGTATTAATAAAATATTAAATAATACTTAATAAATATTAATAATGTTTAAAAGGTAAAGTCACAACAAATTTAGATTTTAAATTATATTAATTAATAATTAATAAAATATTAAAATTTATATAGAGTCTCAAATTAATGAATTTCAACTTATAAGTTTATTATGTGTCAATTTTGCTATTAACAAAATTGACACAAAATAAATTTATAAGTTTGAAGCTCGTTTACACATAATAGCTGATAGATGTATAATCGAAATATTTACAGCCCTGAGAGAGAGAGAGTTTAAACATAAGAGATTCGCATATTCTTGCAGAATATGTGAAATAATTTTGATTACATGGACGAAGTACAAGATTTAAGAATATTGTTATGCTTAATTTAGAAAAAAAGAATATATATATTTGCATTTTAAAATTTAAATAAATATCATTAAAATAATCACTAACGTATCCAAAAATAATTCTTCTCTGTGGACAATATATTTCCTTCATTATTTCAATTTCTTCTCGTGGACAATCCTACAGACATACGCCGGGAATGGATTTCGAGACTATGCTGCAACACACCGTTGTCCCATGGAATGCACTCATCTCTTGCCCAATACGGGCATATCCAAAGGCAAGGAGATGTTTGTGTCATACAAAGCTATGCGCGTGGGATATGGCCATAACAAACGGCTTGAAGAAGCGAAGATGATGTTCGGGCAATGCAGGAGCGAGATGTGCTAACCTGGACTGCCATGGTCTCCATGCTTGCACACAATGGTAGACAAAGCTGAGAGGTTCTTTGTGGAGATATCTTTGAGAAACACTGTGCCAATGATTATGGGCAATGCGAGTTCCGGACGGGGTTATGAGGCACTTAATCACTTGTACACTCTTTGTAACGAAGGCAAGGCTACATTATTGGGATGATCATGGAACACATATCGGATCGGTGATCTAGGGACAAGTATTGTCTCCATGAGTGTTTTCGGGTTTGAAGAATGCAGACATATTAGTAGAACCATGCACAAACTAAGAGGATTGAGGATCTGACAATAGAGATTCAAACTTGTAATCTGACGGTAGAGATTCAAACTTGTATTTTTATTCAAGGTTGTTGTTTATTCTAGAAGATCATGCATTCTCAACCTTAGTGAGAATAACCGAACTGTTATCAACTGCAATCTGAACAGATCCGGTGTTACTAGCCCACACCGGAGCATATATAACAAGGTTACCATCGTCTTGCATTATAAGTCTGTTACCTCTGCTTCCTCCGCTGTTGCTTGACCAAAGTGGTGTTCGGTTCTGGTCGTAGACAACCAGATTTCCGTCATTCTGCATATCCATGTAACAGCCATATCCCCTCCCGCCTGTGTCAGTAGCCCATATGGCTTCATTGCCGTTTCGGTATATCACCAAGTTGCAGTCTCTCTGCATTCTGAGTGTGTACACTCCATTCTGGGAGCGTAACTCTTGTTCCGGATACATTCTGTTCCCGGAGCTAAAAAAATCGGAAGCATTGCAAATCATAACAATAAGTGTGAAAACAGTAAGTACAAGAAGCTTAGACATGTTCAAGGAAGTAAACTTAATATACTCTTACACTATGAAGTGAGGGTGTTATATAGGTGGATGTTGTGTGACATTGGCCACATGAATGTAGATAGACGATCAACGGTTCACGATGCTCTTGTATTCTGGCATCTTCATGTACCTTTATACCTTCTTGTATCATATGCCAGCTAACAGAGTCTACTTATATATGTGTGCGTTCGTGTGTGTGTGTGTGTGTGTGTGTGTGTGTGTGTGTGTGTGTGTGTGTGTTGCTAGAGTATGTTTAAGCACGTGGGCTTAACAACTATATATATATATAAAACACGAAGTCGGTGGATAAGTTAAGACATAGTAAAGTAGATTAGAGTACATATGAATTGATAGGCTAACTATCATATTTATATTTCTGATATATGCCTATATCACAAGAAAACCACCAAGCACATCTCTTTCTTCGCCAGTACTTAACTGAGTGCGCATGCGTGTGGAGAGAGAAAGAGAGATTATCATATAGAAAACTAGACAATAATCCTCATCGCTTAACACTGCATGTGTGCCATAACCAAATTTCTTGTACATGTCACGCATAAGTACATATGCAGCACCACTCTTCATATTACAAGCAACTAAAGCATCAAATGCAACCTTGCCGACTTCAAGGTTATTTGAATCTCTACAAGCCATTAACAAACTCGTCCTATATAACTATCACCTTCATATGGCATACTCCGGATAGTTAATAACGCTTCTTCTAATCTCTCCCCTACAAAACATATCAACCACGCACGCATAATGCTCCATACTCCGACTTATACCATATCTACACATTGTTTCCAAACACTTTTTACCTTCTTCTACCATACCTGAATGACTACAAGCTGTAAGAATCAACAGCATTGTAACACCATCTATCTCAAAACCACCTTCCTGCATATCCCTTACAAGAGCAAGCACTTGATATGTGTCCCCAACCGAGCTGTAACCTGCTATATAGGAGCTCCACAACACTCTATCGCGTGTGTTTACCGTGTTAAATACATACTCTGCTGCGTACATGCCTCCACACTTACCGTAAAAGTCCACTAGTGTAGTAGCTACTAGCCTCTGTTGCTCTAACCCGAGTTTACATACTTCACCATGTATTCTCTTCCCAGTTGTGAGTGCCGATGCACAACCACATCCTTTGAGCACAACAGTGAATGTAACACTGTTTGGTTCACAATCCATGCTAGTAAACAAATCCAGTGCTAGTGAGACTTCCCCATTCTCCACGTATCCAATAATGAGGCTAGTCCACAAAACAACGTCCCTACGAAGCACCTTATCGAAAACTGCTTGAGCAAGTCGCATGACACCGCATTTTCTGTATATCTCCACAAGGCTGCTTGCAACCACAATATCTGTATCAAATGCTCGTCTGTGGATCGCCATCGCAATCTCTAGAAGAAGCTCGTGTTTACCACTATAAAGTACCGCAGATGCCTTTAATATAGCAGAAAGTGTCACCGGGTTAGCTTCACAATCCATCCTTCTGAACAAGTCTAGCGCTACCGAGCACTCCCCATTCTCCACGTATCCCATGATCAGACTCGTCCACGAAACGCAATCATGCTGCACCATGCTATCGAAAACAACTCGGGCGTACTGCATGCATCCGAGCTTCTGGTAGATATCCACCAAGTTGGTCGCCACAAATATGTGTTGATCCAGTCTCTGTTCTCTAGCTAGCTTATGAATATACATTGCTTTCTCTAAACAAAACTCCATATCCGAGTGTTTCTCACCTATGTTCGCACATGCCTTAAGTGCAGTAACAAATGTAAATGAATCTGGTTCGAAGTCCATGGCATTAAGTAAATCCAGAGCTAATAGGCTTCTCCCATTCTCCACGTATCCCATAATTAAACTGTTCCACGAAACAACATCCTTGTGTAGCCATTTTCTCGAAGATATCCCGGCTGACCGCATGCAACCACATTTTCTGTACATATAAATGAGAGCGTTTGCTATGTATTTGTTAATATGTAATCCGGCTTCGATGACATCCAAGTGTATGGTTGTCCCTCTCTCCAAATCAAACTTCTTACCACATTCCTTCAATGCAGCCAGGAACGTTAGAACATTGTCTCGTTTGCTGTTGCTTTTGTTGCACAAGTTCTTCGACTTGTTATTGCTATTCTCTGGAGTTGCAAGTTGAGACAGTCTGATCCATAATGTAGCTGCCTGTTGCAAACTCATCTACCATCCACGTATGGTGCACATGTGTTACAAAATTATTGATTTTATTTTTGTAATATATAACTCTCTGCTAGCGGATGGTTATTTGACATTGGTTAAATTAAAAAAAATGCCATAAACATATTAATAACATAATAACAAATACATAGCACTGACAACTAAATACTATAAAATCAGTTATTATACCATGAATAATTATAAGAAACATTTAGCATAATTTTACTTTGTTACATTCCACAATTAAGTCATATTTATCCTCGTATTATTCGTAATATTAGAATGTGACCTTAATATGGTTCACGGTTTAACATTAGTTAATAAACTTTTTATAATATGCTCATTATATATTTAATAAAATCAATTAATATTAGATATTTTAAATTAATAAGTAATTGATAAAGTCTTGAGGCAAAATAACATTATACACAAGCGGGAAATAATAATATTAATCAAGTGTATGAAATATAAATGAATATAAAAGTAAAAGCTATACAAATGAGTTCATAAAATTATATTAAATAAATTAAATCCTCTATATTAATATCTTTTCTTTCCAATGCAACTTTGTATATGTATAAAAATCATTATATAATTATAAGCCCAATAATATATGTAAATGAATATTAATTTTTAATAAAGAACCACACTATTATAATTAAGTTCATTGAAAAATAACAATGATTATTATTATATTATTCAATTTTATTAGGTTACAGTGGTATAAATATACAATTCAATAAAAATATTTACACATACAATTATGTTATCAGCCCCCCTTCCACGTCACCTGCTGGTGATGAAGTGTTATGTTAAATTAAATAAAAATATAAATATAATTAATAAATACTAAAAATCAAGAGAAATATATAAAAACTTATGTTTAATAAAACATGTATATGCATTAATCATAAAGGTCTTATATACATTTCTTACGTTTTAAGGTCCACTCTCCATTGGTAAATAAAAAAAAATGTTATGTCATTAGTAATAATATCACCATGTTTTTGATTATTTAAAAAAAAATAAATTATCAATAGATAATTTTAATTACTCTTCTAAGGGGATTTTTACATATATATGTTATATAATATTATGCAACGAAGGTATACCTACTTAATATTTTCAATTAAAAGGAATTTAAAACTAATTTTAGTGTCTTTATTATATTTTTTATTACAGTGTATCTCTTTTATTTATATATATTAAATATATATTACACACAAACATGTGGTGTGTAGAGAGAAAGAAGAGCTCTATCTTTCAACTGTTACATACTATGCATATAATATATTAATGTACATAAATACATATAGAATTATACTATGTAAGATTTGTTCGTTTATTGATTATTCATATAAGGTTCTCTCTCTCTCTATATATATAATAAATATGTATATATTGTATATATATAAATTAATGTTATACATATATATGTATATTTTTAAATTTAAATATAATGTTTTTATCATTTTCTTACAATCATTTTTAATTTAAATACATGTTGAGTCTAAGTGAAACAACATTATATATGTTGTGTTGACTTGAGTGTGGATGGGTGTGGGCGTCCTTCGTTTTTGGTGTATGGTTGTGGCTTCCCTTTGCTTGCAAGGGATAGTCAGGCATGTTCCTGCCTATCTCTTGGGTTGGCTCCGCTAACTTGCTAGCACTGTGTTGGCACTTGTTCGTGGCCATTGCCGGCAATTGGACTTGGGCATTCTTGGGGCTGGTATCCTTCTCAATGGGGATGTGTCGTGAGAGATCTTCTAAAGACCGTGCATATTATTCATATTAATGTCTTTAATATAAACAAATTCAAATGTGTGTGTATATATATAATATTTTAAATGTAAATGATTAATATTTTGGTGAATTTTGCTCCTCTTATTTTCAAATCTAAATTTTTTATTGTTTCTCAACTTCACTTAATCTAAATGAAAAAAATTTAAAGTAAAACGTAATTAACTAGTGAATTAATATTGAATATATATATTATTAATTTATGCATGATAACCATACAACTGAGTAAAATTATTTAATTATTGACTTCCATCCAAAGAGCCATGTATGTATTACATAGGTGTTATTTAAATTAAAATTAAAAATAACCACTAAGTGGAAAAATAAATTCATGATAATATAAAAAAAATAAATTGAATTTTATAGTTGAGGCAATTAATCACTAGTTAGTGAAAAGTGAACCTAAGTGAAAATCAATAAAAAATAATAAATTAATAATATTAAAAAACCAAAAGAAATAAAATATATAAACTTATATATAAATTGAAAGAAGTGTAAAACAATATGCATAACCCTCTTTATGTATACATTTCTTATGTTTCAAGTGAAAATCAATTTAAGAATAATAAATTAATAAATACTAAAAACTAAAAGAAATAAAAAATATAGAAACTTATATATAATTAAAAAAAAAACATGTAAAAACTATATGCATTAATCTTAAAATTTTTTGTTATGTATATATCTATTACATTTTAAATGAAAATGAAATCTAAAAATAATAAAATAGTAAATATTAAGAAGTTGTTATACAACCCCTTCATGTTGTTAAGTTTCACGTTCACAAATTACTTAACATAAAAAAAAATGATAATATACACATTAGCAACAAACAACACACACAGTATGCTTAGTTATAAAAATGTTATAATATGCCCATTATATAATTAAAAAACACTATAATATACTTAGTTAATATTAATATTTTAAAGTAATATTACTACTCACTAGTAATAATGATAAAGCCTTTAATCAAAATAACACATTAATACACAAGTGCATTAAATATTTTATTAATCAAGTGCATGAGATATAAGTGTAAGTAAAAGTAAAAGATATATAAATGAGTTTATAAGAATTTATATTAAATAAATTAAATTACTTATATTAATACCTTTTCTTTCCAATAGAAATTTATATATATGTGTATATATAATATTTATATTTAAAATCATTATATAATTACAACCCCAATTATCTAATTAAAATATATGTAAATGACTAGTAAATTTGTAATAAAGATTACAATTAAGTTCAATATAAATAATAATGAGTATGATTATATTATTATTTATTAATTGCAGTAATATAAATAAATATCTAACTTATAATATAACCATTATCTTAATACATAATGATTGTTACAAAAATAAATTAAGTATATTTTATTTTTATATTTTTCAAATTTATTATAGTAGTTGAATAAATCATATGCATTTAATATTTATAACTAATTATAAATTAAGAAGTAAAATATTAATAAATAAGTATATACGTGACATGAGATGTAATGACACTCATTAAGTGATTTTGATTTATTTTATTATAAAATGAACTTAAAGATGGTGAGTTTATATTTAAGTTTTGAGGTTTATTTATGCTTTTTAACGATTCTTAACTTTTAATGGTATTATTAACTTGGTGAGTTTATTTTTAAAGCTTGAGCTTTTCGATGATTTAAATTCTCTTTTAGTCATTAATCAAGTTGTTATTCTTAATTTAATGAGTTTATCTCGAAAACCTATTCCTGAACAAGAATCACATTTCAACACCACTTTTTATTATCGTTTTTAATATCTTTAACGGAAAAAACGTAATCTGAATTCGATTTATCCATAAAATCCTTAATCCAGTTCATATTCTTAATTATCTCAAAGTTAAAAACCTTTAATTTCTTCTTATTTCTTCTTAATCTAAGTTATCCTTATCCTAATGAATTAACTTAAGTTAATGTGTATATAAATATATAACACATGAAATTTTTATTTAAATTATTATGTATATGTGATAATTTAACTCTTTTTTTTAAAAAAAATTTATTTTATGTATATGATAACACATGGAATTTTTCTATCCTTATTGTGTCAAATTATTATATATATGTGGTAACTTTTTCTTAACTTTCTTAAATTATTATCTATGTAATAATTTAAATTTTTTAAATTATTCTAGGGAGTTTAAGATAACCATGGGTTTAGTCCTCCGTTTTGAAGAACCTTAATTTTATAATTTTTAATATTTTTTTGATACACTTATGTATGCATAAAAATCATTGTAATTTAAATTTATTTTTATTATAAATATATGAAACCAACTATGACATTTATAATGAATCATCACACCAAAGATAATTATAGAGCTTATTAGAGTAACTATATAGCAAAGTATGATTATAAGAATTGATATTTAACAATTATATATAACATAAGTTTTTTTAATAACTTATTATATTATTATAGTATATAAGTATTATTATTTTTTGTAAATTATCTTTTTATCTTCTTTAGTGTAACTCTTCACAATTTTGTGATGTTTATTTCCAAAAATTATAATAAGGAAAAATATATACATATATACACCCTTGAAATTATGATATTTAGTAAATTTCTTTGATAATTTTACCCCTCATGTGTTTCAATAATAAAATTTATAATATACTTTTGAAAAATAAATAAAATTTCAATGAATTTATAATTTATACTATTTAACTCTAAAATAAACTAATCAGACTATATCACAATATAGTATAATTATAAAACTTTGTGCTTATTATGAAGTGGTTGTACTGATATTGTTAAAATATGCTAAGTTAATCTAAATCAAAGGCTAAGATTTAATCTTAACTGCTGATTTGTATTCTTTTAAGGTAAGTAAATAAATTTAAGTTAAAAAATTAATAAGAATATGTATTTAAGATTAATAAATTATTATAAAGAAATAAAATACAAGATATACATTAACTAATTAATGAATATTTTAAACATATGCATATAAATAAGAGAATATACGTATTTATATTATAAGTAATTAAGGTAATATTATTTAATTAAAAACATAAACTATTATAAATTTGTAGATTAATATATTAAAAGACTTCATAATATGATTGCATCCGTATTAGAATATGCCTTAGAGTATTTTAAGGATATTTCATGTTATATTTGAATAAAAAATTCCATTTAAAATAAAAATAAAAAATAATATGTATTACAGGTGAGATACTGGAGCAGGAGGAATATTATAAGGTATCATATAACATATAATTGAACATATTATGAAGTATAATCTAAATAATATTATCAAAGATAATATTATACTTAATATAGCATTCAGCATCACATTCAGCATGGTATTAAACATGATTGTAACCATAATGAAAAAATGCACTATGAGATAGTAAGAATAACAACAAATTAACATGTATTAATATTTTGAATCGTTAAAAAACTCATCGACCAATATGATATGATTTATTTACATTACATTATTAAATATATTGAACTTCTATGTCTTGCCACACATATTCGCATTACATTCTTGAAATTAAGTATATTATTTCATAAATATTAAGATATGGTACATGTGTGTCTTTTATATACACTTACACGTACAATAAGACGTGGTTTCTCCCGAACAAAAAGAAAATAATAAGTTTTTTTGTTTACGTGTAAAATAATTAAAACTGAACCAGTCAATTAAAATGTGCAGCGTGAAGATTTATATATTACTTATGAAGATATTATATAATACATATCACTTACACACAATATCCATGCTATGCATGACTCTCCAACAGAAATGTATAAAAACTTAAAAGTTTTATTTTATAAGTTAATTTTGAAAATTAAAAGTCTCGTAAAATATACATGTATAATAAATGCATTTATATATATCGTACATATACATTATAGATATGTCTGTTTATATATTTTATATTTTCATTCTAATAAGAGTTGATATAATAATGTAAGCATATATACTCCACACACACACACACATACATAATATATATGCAAGTGTATATATGAATGAACCTGCATGAGCTGCATATTGGCTGGCCTTGATAGGCTCAAGCTGTGTGTAATCACGAATAAACATTAATTTATATAATTATAATACCATGAGAGCGGTTCTTGATCAAAAACGTGCATATCTGCAGAATAATTAAATTCTAATAATACTATCTGAACCGTTGATATTAGCGTGTGCGCGCGCGCGCGTTATCCTGACATGTTATAATGCTTATGTTATATATAACACAGGTTTTTTTTATGTATGTGCGACTCTCTTTCATAGTGCGTGAGGAGTTTCCTCTCGTTCATTATATTACTAAATAGAATATTCTTTGTATGTTCTTTTTGAATATTCTGTTCTATACTTTATATTCTGTATTATTTAAAGGAATATTTTATATATACACTTAAATACAAGGAATTCAGAATAATTTCATTATATTAATAAAAATGCTGTTAAGTATTAATTATATAAAAACAAATTAGCACATATGTTACTAAGGATTTTTAAAATAAAATAAAAACAATTATTGCTTTACAAAACATAAATTTTTTTATAGCATCTCAATTATAATTAATAATAAATGATCTAAGTGATATTGAATATTTTATTTAAATTTATAATTTAAAATTCGATAAACTTTAAAGTCCATATCACAATTCTCTTTATCATATAATTTCTGAAATAGTTTTAGCTATAAAATAAAGCACAATATTTACAACAGATATATATTCATGTCTGAAGAGTTGTTTTTGTTTTGTGAAACATAAAGCAAAATTTGAAATTAAACATAATGAGGAATATTCTTATTAATAATGATTATTCATATTGCAAATTTAATATAGTTTATTAATATAAATATATTAATAAATTAAATTTAATATGTTGAATATTGTTATTTTAAACTCGTTAAACAAATAATATGTAGTCTCTGTGGTGCGTTTGCTCTCATGTATACTATTCACACATACAAACATAAATTTATATTTACACTATTTGTATACTTGTATAATTGTTTGGGATGTATATGCATGAGTGAGTATACTTGTGTGTGTGTGTGTGTGTGTGTGTGTGTGAGAGAGAGAGAGAGAGAGAGAGAGAGAGAGTGTGTGAGAGAGAGAGATACACAATACATTTAATTCTTATCATGAGAATAGCTTAAGAATAAAACAAATTTGCACACTTAGTTGTTGTGTCAAGCATTGCTATGTGCAACGGGCGGGCAATGCAATGAACAGCGTCTTTACATATCAGTTCAGCTAATTCTGGTACCTCGACTTTAAATTTTTGAAGTTTAGCATATTCCTGCAACAGTTTCAACATGTATCTGTAGACGTTATCCATTCTTAAGTCACGCTTAACAAACTCCTGAGCCTCAGCAGCAACAGCTTTTGCTTCATTTGGATATAAATTGCCCCATTCGATTGTCCTTTGAATATCCCCACATGTCGGAACCACGGCTGATTGAAAAATGATGTTTTCCAGAAACCAAGCCTCTTGAGAAGAAGTCGTAATAATCAGAAGCAATCGATAGCACAGCAGACCCACAAGACATTATATATTTGCGACTAACAGACCAAGAGTAACCTTCAATATAAATTTTGTACCTGTAGTTGCATGTTCTTCAAGTTTAGAATTTGCAAAATGGTTTTGCCCTTCAGCAAGCCAGTCTGACCATAAATGTATGCACCAATCTGCGTGTTATTACACTTGAGTAGCTCGTTCGAATGGAAGCAACATGCAGGTTCCCTTTCCATTGTGCATATGGGTCCTTAAGTTCCCATTCGGTTTGTTGTGCATTAGCATTTAACGTCTCTTCCCAAGGTGGAATCTGAATTTCAGGCCAACCCCAAAATGACCAATCCGGAAATGGAATGTCAAAGTGCTTGTTGGTGCTATCGTATCCGAACAGCGTGGTGGAACACGACCATGGAAGCGTTCCTTATCATTCTAGGCATGTCTTGACAGTTGAAGAAAAATTCAACATTTGGAACTTGGTCTGGATATTTTTCGAGCAACTCCAACAACCCCCAAATGGTGAACATCATCCTACTTTGGAAACAGCGATAGTAAAGCTCGATGTACAGCTTACCCTTGTAAATGATAGCTCTAAAAGCTGCATTCTTCCTAGACTCTTGGAGAATGTCTGGAGATCCCTATGTCCCTCCAAGGAGATAAATCTTCCTCAATCCACTTGAAATAACCGGGATCTGTGGTTGCATTGGAAAGGTGAAAAGTTGATCTTTTGCCCCCCTCGTTCTCTTGACCTGTTCCACATGAGTCAATGCATCCTAGCACATGTGGTACTCTACTAATCCTAGACCACAGCGTGGGACGGCTCATTTTTGCCACGGAGTGGCAGCCATGTTGTCCCCTGCCACTGTTGGATGCAACATTCCTATACTGAAAAGTAAAGTGCAAACCAACAAGACCACCAAGCCGATGATTTTTAAACTCTCTCCAAAGCTTTTAACCCGTGGAAACAATCCAATGTTTCTTTCTATTACGTCGTTCCTGGAACCCGTGGAAATCCATTGTGGAATCAAAATCCCTAATAATTTAAGCTACAATTGCATTATGATGTAACCTTGCCTTCTGTGCAAGACTCTCTTATATCGAAGCGCCATGGATTGCTCCTCGCTGCACAGTGTGTACTGTAAACCCTATATCCGGAAGAACCCTTTAATATAAAACCTAACCCTAACCTAAACTAAGCGTCTTCACCCATATAAGAAAATACAAAATGTGGTCTTCCATCATTTGTATTCTCCGGTGTTAGAGTTTGTGAATTAAACTCTGTGCTACGAGAGAGAGAGAGAGAGTGTGTGTTTTATGTTCGTAAACATTGTATATATGTGTGTACATGTGTGTGCTCAGTTGATTATATATATGAAAAATGAATATATTTATGTATATATGTATATATTTATGCACACACAGGAAGCTTGAATATCTATACGATGGAAGAAAGTATTGGAAACAAACACATATAGAACAACGGAAGGTAAATTAAATAAGATTTAATTTTACACTTGAAATCTTTTCAGACAACACTCATGCGTTTTACTGATATGCTCTCTTGGAGGAAGGTATGACATGTATATGTATGTGTGTAAGTGTATAGTTATACACTTATACACACACACACACACGTTTTATTACAATACACGTGTGTATATGTATGAATAGGTGTATACTATAGAATACTATGTTTATATGGCAGGCTGCGCTGACAAAAACATTGACTTCGGAAACAGGAAAACCATAACACAAGCCACGAGTGAGATTACGGCAACTATTGATCGGATAAAGTATTTTGTAAATAATTGTGATAAGGTAATTAACATAAATAAATACAGGTACTGGAAAGAATTACAGTTTTCGAAAGCTCTAGTATTAAGGAGAAAGGTGTATGAACCCCTTGGCATAGTAAGTTTTATATAAA
Organism: Selaginella tamariscina; assembly: GCA_003024785.1. Taxonomy (NCBI): domain Eukaryota; kingdom Viridiplantae; phylum Streptophyta; class Lycopodiopsida; order Selaginellales; family Selaginellaceae; genus Selaginella; species Selaginella tamariscina. The sequence goes on from PUQB01000947.1 coordinate 46,511, forward strand.
TATATATAATGCTTGTGTGTGTGTGTGTGTGTGTGTGTGTGTGTGTGTGTGTGAGAGAGAGAGAGAGAGAGAGAGAGAGAGAGAGAGAATTCATATATACATACGTTATTAGTGTATATTTAAATTTCAATTCTTTTTCTTACAGGTGGCAAATATATCTGCGTGGAATTATCCGTATTTCCTTTCAACTAATATATTTGCACCAGCTCTTTTAACTGGGAATTGTGTTCTATACAAACCGAGCGAATATGTCAACCTTATAGGTCATGAGATTACGAATATCCTCCATTTGGTAAACTTTAATAAATTTTTATATTAACTTAAAATAACGAATATTATTATTAGTATTGTTTACTTTATTAATAGTTAGGTATTCCTGAGATGTATTGCTATATCAACTGGAGGCCCAGAAACTGGTTCATTAATGGATTATTTTTTACTGGCTCTATATTAATGGATAGAAATTATTAAAAGAGCTGCTCCCAACCTTATAAAGGTAATATTAAATAACTATATTTAATTAAATAGTTAGTTAATTATCTAAAACATTGATTTATTATTTGAATTAGTAAAACAAAAAATAAATTATAATAAAGTTATACTAATAATTCAAGTTTATTTCAGCTACAGTTGGAGCTTGGCGGTAAAGATGCTACGAATATTCGAGATGATGTGCCAATATTCTAGCTGCGGCTACTACAGTTGCTGACGGAGCATTTTGCCAGGTACTTAATATATTATTTCATATTTTAAGTTAATATATTATTTCATACAAAGTATGCTACGTACTGTGTGTGTGTGTGTGTGTGTGTGTGTGTGAGAGAGAGAGAGAGAGAGAGAGAGATGATATATACAGATTGGAAATCCTATGTTGGAGGAGACGTATATTGGACCTCTATGCACAAAGCAGCAAGTTGACCGGATTGGACGGCAGGTATTTTTAATTTTCTATATAACTATATATAATTTATTAGTAATATATTCTGGAATTAATAATATTAATTTTACAGCTTGCCGAGGCCATGGAGAAAGGTGCTCAAGTTCATGTTGGTGGAGATACTAAAAGCGCCAAGGCTGGCCATTTTGTTCCCCCTACTGTAAGTGTGTGTATGTGTGTGAGTGCGTGCGTGCGTGTCTGTGTGTGAGAGAGAGGAGAGACACTCACAGCAATTCCAATAACCAGTGCCAACATCTAGTTCTGCAAAATAATTCATAAAATTAATATATATGATATTATATATTTATTTAATATTATCAATATATAGCTACCATTAAGGATAACTTCTGCATCTTCAAAATGCTTACTGAAACACTCGCTGTTAAACCATATTCACTATCTTTCATTAAAACGCACTAATTATGTACAAAATAGATAATTAACAAACTAATTAATTAACTAAATAGTAATATATAATAGTTACTTGTATACCAACTACTGGACCAAAGGTTTCATTTCACATTATGCACATTTGATGGCTTCCATCAGTTAAAATCTGTATACCATATATTATATAAGGTGTGTGTCGTTTCCGCCATGGTAACTCCAACACACACACACACACATATGCATACATAATACACATATATCAACAGGTCTGGTAGAAAGAATTCAGGCATGGGTTCAACACTCGGGATTGATGGGCTTAGGGCCTTTGTACAACTTTCATATTCACAAGCCTTTACTTAAACTCATTAATAAGAATTAAATCAGAAGTAAAACCATATAGTATGTTTAAGCATTGAATATTATACCAATATATACACAATTGTACTACATTATATCGAGTGTTGAATGAAAGTGTCAAACTAGCTTTCACACTAGTTTCACATTGTGTGAAACTTACCTCTTTAGTTAAATGGCAATTGTCTTAACCATTTAGTTGCAGACCATTTCTCTCCCTTCACCACTGCGCAACTCCCATGTAAACTATTAGAATCCACGTTCCCATGCAAATTCTGTAAAAGATATAATTATGTATTTATTATTAGTATACTAATAATATATTAATAATATAGTGATGTGTGTGTGTACACAGTGTCACCCTTTCTCGGTTTCACACATACTCCTTTCCGAAGCTCACCACCACATTCACACTCACTATCTCCAACCTTAATTAACATTAACTTATTAATTAAGTATAATTGCACTAATTAGTAATTAATAATTTGCTGACTGACGGACATATAGTTTCTCCTCCTTCCTCTACATCTGTGAGGATAAGCACTGTTGCCACACGTTGGCCTCCTCGTTTAATATTGTACTACAAGTACAAAGTTATATATATAAATTTCTTATGTATATATTCACACACACACACATATCACACGCACACGCACGCACGCGCGTGCAGTTACCTCGTCTAAGAAATAGTCGTGATGAGGTTTGTAGTATTGATTAGGTTCATACCTGTAGAATATCCACAACTGTTATTATATTATTAAGACAATATTCGTAAATATTATTGACGGGTATACATATTATTTGAAGGAAATTATCCCCTCAATACTTGAAGCAGCTCTCCATTCTCGGTATGAATCATGGTAAACATTGCTATTCTCTTCTCAATAGCCTTATATATTAAAACACTTCACGTCAGTATTACGTTTGCATATAACATGTGTGTGCATGCATGTGTTTGTATTAAATTGCCTTATATCACGTCAATGTTATGTTTGCATATTATATATGTACATGTGTACACCACACACACACACACACACCTGAATGAGGGGAGACTTATGGTCCTCGTTGTTTAGAAACATTCCAGTACTAGTGCGAACCTTGCTTTCAATTCCCTGTTAAAATATTTTAACTTAACAGATATATATTTGTCCACACATGCCTTGCCTGTGTTCGTATCAACTACTGTTGATTTCTGCAATCCCAGCCCGCAATTGCCATCAAGTAGTCACATTCCTGCAAAACATATATCACATACAACATAAACATGATACATATTAAGTTGTATATGTGTGTGTAATATATAATAGGGTATTAAGTTGATTTATAAGTACTATGTGTATGTATGGAGCTGTTGATACATGCCTCCGGGCTTAAGAACTTGTGCAGAAGTAAAATCCTAGGTGACCAGCTAAGAACCTCTGGCTTTACCTGTAATTAAGGTTTAACATATTATTCGTATATGCACATGGATATATAGCAAAACAAACTTACAAATCCTAAACAAAGAATCCGAGCTTCCTCATGTAAAATGTTCTGTAAATAGATGTGTCTATACGTGTGTGTGTGTGTGTGTCGTCATGCTGTATAAGTGTATAATACATATGCATATGCATACATACCGTTGGTGTCTTCAATTCGCATAAGGAACAACAACTGGGAAAAAGCAGCTATCAAAGAAAAAAAGTCAAAAAATATTTACTAAATAAATAATTTAATAAATCATCCAATAAGGATATAGTTAATAAAACCGCTAAGTTTTCAGCAAATGCCCAGAAATGGCAAACATATATACATGTAACTATAGAACTTCACACAAGATATATAAATGTGTGTGTGTCTATATATATATATATATATGAGCTTACCAAAGCCCATAGCCGCTGTAAAGAATAGTTAACAAAGTGTAGAGATACCTTGATCCTTTGGGCTTCATTACATTGCCCTTAATTGTATACATTTCCACCATATGATCTCACTGAAAACTCATAAAATCACATATTTTAATCAATTAAAAAAAAAAGCATTATAATCATCATATACGTATGTGGGTATATACACACATACATATATATATAATATATACATATATTGACAATCAATACTTCGGGCTCCACTTAGGCTAATACGGCCCCCTCTTATTCCAATACTATTTAGGCACTCCGCTCCTGCTGTATAAGGAACGACCTCTCACAAGGCAGACACATCCACGCACACATCTCCACGCACGTTTACCACAAGAACAATGTATACCTCCACAGCCTCCTGGTTTAAATGTATGGCAAATGCGGCTCTATACGCGAGGCCCAATCTGTGTTCCATTCTCTTCCGCACCCAAATTTCTTCTCGTGGACAATCCTCATGCAGGCATACGCGGAGAATAAGCAAGTTCACAACGCCAGGTACATCTTCGATACGATGCCGCAACAGAACGTTGTCTCATGGAACGCACTCATCTCTGCATACGACCAACACGGGCATATCCAACAGGCAAAGGAGATGTTCGAGAGGGTGCCCCAGTGGAGCTCTACGTCTTGGAATTCAATGATTACTGCATATGCCCAGAAAGGGCATCTCCGTGAGGCCAGTTACATGTTCGAGAACGCACCGGAATCTACTGTCGTTTCATGGAACGCGATGAGCACTGCATTTTCGGATCACAGAAGAGTCTCAAATGCAAAGAATGTGTTCGATTCATCGGCCAAGAGAGATAAAATCTCGTGGAACGCTATGCTAACCGCATATGCCCAATTCGGGCATCTCGAAAGAGCCAACGAGTTCTTCGATAGGACGGCCCAACAAGACATAGTCTCCTGTACTCGTTACACGAGCGTCTCGATCTCGCCGTTGGGCTGTTCACCGGTATGCCGGAGCACAACGCAGTTACGTACAGTGTGATGCTTCAGATGTACATTGATCACGGGGATGTCATCCGAGCCGAGGGTCTCTCTATGAACATGTCCAGGCAAGATCCGATGATATGGACCACCATGTTATCGGCATATGCACGAAATGGGCATCTCAACAAGTGTATGTATAGATATGTATATACGTACACTAACGTGAGATATCTGCAACAAAGAGAGACGATGTGTCGTGGAACGCACTTATCTCAGCGTATGCCCAAAGAGGGCATATCGGAGAGACCGAGCAAGCGAGGAAGATATTTCTGGAAATGCCGAGGAGGGAACTCGTATCGTGGAACACGTTGTTTTCAGCGTTTGCCCAAGCGGGGCATATCCACTCGGCTAAGGAAGCTTTTGAACGTATGGCCGAGCAAGATACAGTCGCTTACACGACGGTGGTCACTATATATGCCCAGAACGGGCACCTCTAAGAAGCTGAAGGGCTGTTCGAGAGACTCCCGGGGAAGGACCTCGTTTCCTGGACTACGATGATAAACGCATACGGGTCGAACTGACGCCTTACGGCCGCAAAGAAAATATACAACTTGATGCCGGAGAAGAACGATCTATCACGCGTATAGTCAGAACGGGGAAGTGGATGCTGGACAGGATGTCATGGTTGTTGCATATGCACAGAATGGACATCTGCAGGAGGCCAAGGAGCTCTTTGATCGCATTCACGTACTCTCATGTCTTGGAACACAATGGTTGTTGCTTACGCCCAGGCCGGGCGTGTTGAAGAGGTCAAGAGGGTCTTTGACGCGATACCTGTGTCCTACAACGTGGGATATGGACACAACAAACGCCTTGAAGAAGTGAAGATGATGTCGGGGCAATGAAGGAGCGAGATGTGATAACTTGGACTGCGATGGTCTCCTCATGCTTGCACACAACGGACGGCTAGATGAAGCTGAGAAGTTCTTTGTGGAGATGCCCTTGAGAAACACTGTGTCGTGGAACGCAATCATTGCGGGCAATGCGAGTTCTGGACGGGGTTATGAGGCACTTAATCACTTATACACTCTTTGCAGCGAAGGCTCTAAGCCAGACGAGGCTACGTTCATTGGGATACTCATGGCCTGCACACATATCGGATCGGTGATCGAGGGACAAGAAAAGTTTGTCTCCATGATTGCCGACCACGGATTGTCTCCCTGGAGGGAGCACTTCTGCAGGATGGTCGACGTCTTCGGTCGTGCCGGGCGGCTCAAGGAAGCAAAGGAGCTGCTGGAGACTATGCCGTTTATGCCGGATGTCAGGGCGTGGCGGTCTTACTCGGGTCCTGTAAGACACAGAGGGATGTCCAGCTTGGAGCAACCGCTGCAGAGTGTTTTTGGGTTTAGGGTAGCTCCTCCTTATGTAGCTCTCTCAAACATGTCAGTAGCACCGTGCACAAACTAAGAGGATTGAGGATCGGACAGTAGAGGTTCAAACTTGTAAATCTGACGGTAGAGATTCAAACTTGTATTGTTATTCTCGTAGAAGTCAAGTTTATTCTATGCATTCTCAACCTTAATGAGAATATCTGTACTGTTATCAACTGCAATCTGAACAGATCCGGTGTTACTAACCACACCGGAGCATATATAGTCAGTCAATGTTTTTAAAAAACAGCAGGTGCGTTAATCACTTATTGTTTCAGTGTTGTATATAGTAAATTTTTTATATATGTATGAACACTTGGAGCAACCCTTCTGTTTAATACTTTAATAAAAAAAACAGAAATCCATTACAAGTTGACTACTTAAACAACTCTAGCTCCTCATGTAGTTAAAAGTTATTTTTTGTCCTTGTTGAAGCTGTGTATTAAATCCTTTAGATCCTAGGCACTTCAACAGTACCTCCCTCCCTCCCTCCCTCTCTCTCTCCCTCTCTCTCTCTCTCTCTCTCTCTCTCTCTCTATATATATATATATATATATATATGTCTATGTGTGTACAATAGGCTTGTGGAAGTTACGATCGATCAACAACTTCCTGCCACTCGTGAGGTTTAAAGGATATGGAGTCTTGTAAAAAGGCTTGATTCTTCGTAGTGAGCAACAACATATTGAGAAAAGTAAGGCCTTTGAGAAACAAGTTAAACTTCTTCAAAAACAGTGCTACAAAAAGGAATCAGAGGTGTGTGTGTTATTGCAATGCAAGTAATGTACGAGTCCTAGACGTACTCAATTGTACATATTGATTGTTAATAATTTGAAAATAAATATTTGTATGTATAGTGACTACATATGATATTTTATTGTATGACATATAAGTATATATAATACTGTTTTGTACAGAAATGTTATGTGTAAACCAGGCAGAGGAGCTTAAGGCTCTTAAGGGCATGTTTCCACCTACATTAAGAGAGGTTGTATAATTAAGAGACATGCAAGAAGCAGGAAAGGAGCTGCGTGATGCACGTACTGTGGTTTGGTTGCAGGAGCAAGTTAAATTGTTAACTCATTGAAAAGGTTTCTCTCTCTTTAGATTATCAAACTAGCTGTGATGATTAACAGGTGAAAGAATAAATATAGGAGCAAGTGGTACCGTTATTAAAATCCCATTATGTTAATAATAATATATAATCATATTTAGTTATTAATTCTTTTATATATATACATTTCTATTTGTTAGCTGTAATGCCTACGAGAGAGAGAACAAAAGATAGCAAAAGTGTATATATATATATATAATATATATATATATATCAACGTCAACGTCTTGTTGACGAAAAACGTGGTGACCAATCCGACAGACAGTTCAGCATGTACCCTATAGGGTTTATTTAACCCCATGTCATAAATTCTTTAAGTTAAGGTTTGGACGAGTTTATTAGTTAAATTCAACCAGTATATTTTGATAGTCCACTTTACAAAATAAGAAAATAAAGAAGGTTTTTATTATATATATTAAGTAAAATATATAATAAAGATTTTAAATTCATAATTAAATTAATTATTATTTTTTATTAATGTAAATTTTAAATTATGTTATTAATACAGAACCTGTCGTTGTGCCACTTCAACTTCCAAACTATACGTCCCATCTTCCCTGTGTAATGTTAAGGCATATCTATAGCGTTCTCTTTTATTTCAAATTACGAGTAATATTTATAATTAAGCGGGTCACATTGGTGTCTTTATTTAACTATAGACCTGGTGTTATTAAAAGACATGTACTAGTTAACTCGTTGTATCTTCTTATTTCTCACTGCATTAATATCTTTTGCATATTATTCATATGTAGCGTACGCTAACACGTATACATATGTTACTGTTATGTCTATGTACAAAGACCGAAGAATCCTAGATTCTAAATGGATGATTATCCAACGTCTGACGTATATTACTACTGTTTTCTCAAGCTTTCATCTTTTTATTTAAACTTGATTATTAAAACAAAGAAAACAAGAGTAGATCAACTTGGTAGAAGCAAAACGTGGCCCTCCTGTTGAGGTTCCGCAATTCGGGAGATTGGCCGAGACAAACAGATAGAAGAGCAGATTTCCCATCTTCAGACATCCCTCTGAAGGACGGTGAAATAACGTAGAACCTGTGCATCAGCTGCTGCAAGGATCCCTCGTTCTAGCTGTACAAGTTTATAGAGAAACTTCGTTGAAGGTGAGAAGCCTCCGGTGGATGATGAATGTCTATACTCAGAAGCACATGAGCACAACCCTTGATCTGGCGATCTCTCCGAAATAATAATAAGTAGGAGTGTCTGTGCCGAAAGACGGTATAGTCATCTTGCAGACGCAATCTATCTCTGCAGTTTGTGGTATCTCTCTTGTCCGCCACTGCATCTCCTGGCCAGTTTCCTGTCTAACAGACTTCAGACACCTCTTACCTAAGGCTTCTAAAGCAGTAGCAGCGGGGATTGAACTGTCATAATCAAACTCTCTGGCAGATGTATAAGAAGTAATGGTAACCTCTGGAAATTGTATCGCAAGGTCTGCAACAGCAAACTCCGCCCTGTAGACTCTGCTATACCGACGTATCTGCATGCAACATGTCAATCTTCCTGTGCATCGCATCCATACTCTTGTGCATTCCATCTACCTTCAAATCCATACTCTTGAGCATTCATCTATCCTCAAATCCATACGCATTCCATCCATCTTCAAATCCATACTATCCATCTTCTTGAAAAGATCCGAAGTTGAAAACGACTTCTTTCCCTTCTTCACTATGTGCAATTGATCTAAATTGCTGCTCTCCTCTTCCTCTGATGAACTCTCAGAGGAACCTGTTGAAGAAAACTTCGTTAATCTAGAGACATTATCAGAACCTGAACATTATTCTAGACTCTTAAAGACATTATCAAAACCTGACCTGGATAATACGTCAAAACAGGAGGCGGAACCTTAGGAGGAGGTAAACCTTCGTACTCAACCCGAATTAATTCAAGGGCTATCGTGATAGATATACCTTGCCGCATCTCATCTTCCAGTCTTTTTACACCGGCAACACCAAAAAGACCAATGTCTTTCAAGATAAAAAAATAAAAAAGACAAACGGTAACTTAAACAACATAGTTAAAGAACATAATCAAAAAACTACGTACCCAGTAGCTATGTTGGGATTATTGATGCAGACCTTAATCACGTTGATCATAGCACACTTGTGGAGGAGAACCGCGATTAAAGCTACAACTTGCCCGGATTTATCCGCTAGGAGTCAAACACAGTAGTCTTTCCTTCCACCTCCACCGTCGATTTCAGGATAGCTTCACACGTAAGATCATACACAGCCAGCTGCAATGGGTTGTACGTCAGACAGTCACAGTTCCATCCCTGAACAGCTCTGATAGCCCGCTGCTTAGCTTCCATGTGCGATTCCTCGTTGAGAAGTTGAGGACTTCAAGAGACACAGCAAATCAGAAGCGGCTTTGTTTGAGCACTGTGAAATAAATCCATTCAGAAGAAAATCCCCATAAGAAAAAGACATGCTGCTGCAATGTTTAGCCACGCATGTGAAATAAATCCCCATAAGAAAAATACATATATTTTAAATTTTCATTATTAAACTATTAGACAACTTTCTACACAATTATTAAGCAAATGAATCTCAAGTTCATGTCATTCTCACTCGCATGATAGCCGATCAAAGTCACGGATACCGTATCCGTCCAAGAGTGCGTATCTCTGTATCAAACTGCTGCACACCCTGAAACTGTCCGATAGACAACCTCTTTACTGCAACCACCAGTTCGGGCATCATCTCAGCCTTGTACGTCGCCCCTAATTCCCCATTTCCTATTAGATAGTCCAACTGAAGTTCCCCGTTGCACGCACCATGTTCTCATATGTGAACCTAAGCTTATAGTCGTGAATGTCACGACTTCCTTCCTGTGTCCCCCACGCTCTGTCCGAGGTGAAGCACTCCTCGGGACCCTCTGTTTCGTGCATCATCTCAGCCTTGTACGTCGCCCCTAATTCCCCATTTCCTATTAGATAGTCCACACTGAAGTTCCCCGTTGCACGCACCATGTTCTCATATGTGAACCTGAAGCTTAGAGTCGTGAATGTCACGACTTCATTCACGACTGTACCAAGACAGCCAGTGCAAACAGCACCACAGAAACCGCACACCCAGACGTGATAGCCACAATTACCAGACTAAGTCCCCCATGTCTAGGAGACTTAGAGTTCTCCGTGCTGTTCGGTGGAGACTCTCCAGGTCCAACAGACTCTTGCATGTATGGAATCAGGTTACCGGCCAAAACTGCACATTTCTGTAAGTTCGGGTTCCCCTTGAACATGTTCTCGTTCCCACACAAGTCTCCCACATGTCAAGTACATGTCCACCAAGGCGCCTCGAGAGTGACAACAGGTTCTTCAGCTCCGGATCATACAACACCCAACTTCCTCTCGCTTTCCATCTAGAAAAGCCATCTCAATGGTTCTCTGTCCTGCTACTCTCAATTGACAATGTGTCATAAGGTGTGTTGCACAACAGTCCATCACCCATGACCTTGTCTTTGTGCCAGCTGTAGCTCCCAATGCCTCAGCTACTAATGCTTCTAGTGAGCATTGAACTTCTTCCTCAATTTCTTCTTTACTCTCAACTTCCTTTACAGCAACATTTTATCTGCTAGTGAGAAAATGATTGATCTCCACCTCTGGTCCTTCATCACTTTCTTGGCATCATCTTCAACACCAAAGGTGTAGCCTGCACGAATTGGTTCCCAAGTCTCCTCCTCAGCTACAGCCATTGAGCACTCTCCTTCACCTTGATTGATCTCCACCGCTAGTTCTTTATCACTTTCTTCAACATCATCTTCAACACCAAAGTGTACCTGCACAGATGAGTTCCCAAGTCTCCTCCTCAGCTACAGTCATCAAGCACTCTCCTTCACCTTGTTCTTCTTCCCAATATCCCAAGTTATGTTCCTTCTGCAACTTGGGCAACAGCTCTCTTATTCTTGTTATTTGTCCACCGTCCTCTTGCTTGGCCTCGACCTTGACCTTGAGTATGCTTGACCGTCCTTGAAACCAAACATCATTGTTGTTTTGGCCTTGTTATCTTTTCTCTTTCACGCAGCTATCTTGGTTGGATCTTGGGCTGCTGTGGATATTGACGACAAAGCAGCTGATGTTGCTTTCTTGGCCTTCTGCCATCGTCGTCGTCTGCTTTCTTCATCCTCATCTGAACTCGACTTTGAAGACTCATCTTCAGAGTCGGCTGGCCTAGGATCTAGCCCTGACACTACATCCCAGACTTCCCTCTCTTCAAGAACAGATTGCATTTTCCAAAACCAGATCGTCGAATTCCCCCGGTCAAGCTTGTCAAAGTTCTTCAAGTCCATTTGGTGATGGTCGCCTCCCGTAACGCGATCACCCTTCATAGCTTGAAAAATTTGCCATCTTGAAAAAGAAATCCCGGTGCTTAAGGCTTTCTTGATCAAGAACCATAAACCATTGGCTCTTTTATACATCGTACATCGTACGGACTGTTAAGCAGATCAACATTTGAGAAGAATAATGGGTACATTCAATCTTCAAATACAAGAGGGAGATTTTACAGAAGCATGGAAGAAGGCTCAGCAAGGCGTTACAGATAGTGTTGTTTTGCCCATGTATCCGATGTCATACACAACACAGTCTCGGTACCAGTAAAACTTGTTGAGTCGGCCGATACCAATACAAAGTGTAGCGAATCGGACGATATCGAACATTCTATGGACTGATGTATCAAGTCCGCCAGTGGCTAGGTTGAGTTCAGAGGCAAAGAACACAAGAGGATCAAGAATGTTTCGTACTATGAATGCACCTCGGATTTACGGATTGATTCGGATAGCTCCATTGACAAAGTCATTGCCTCTGTCAGGTATACATGTGTGTGTACATGTACACACACATATACACATTTGTACCAAGTACAGACATCATTTTGTTATAACTAACACACACACACGTATGGGTCCTATGCAGACACATTTGATCACGTCTCATGACTACCATAAACAGCAATGGAGATATTCTTTGAGATTTGGAATAAAGATGGCTGGCGAGGTCTTTTTCGAGGTAATCTCTCTCTCTCTCTCTCTCTCTCTCTCTCTCCTCTCCACACACACACACACACACACACACACACACACGTAAGTACGAATGTTATCTACAGGAGAATGGGGTGAACTGTATACGTGTTGCACCGTGTAAGGCTATAGATCTGTGCACGTTTGAGATAGTAAAGAAGATAAGGAGCAGGGAAGGTAATCCTTTTCGTGGGATTGCTGCTCCTATTGCTGGTGGTGCTGCGGGTACGGCTGGTACACTCGCCACATACCCACTTGAGCTCATTCGTACTCGTATTTCCCTCCAGGTGTGTGTGTGTCTGCACGCACGCGCGTATATATATCTACACACACAAACACACATGGACGACTTTGTTAACAGATAGAATATGTAGTGGAATATATTAATTAACGTTTTCTTTGTGAATTAATAATCACACACGCACTCACGCACGCACGCACACACACAGAGTTAATTAATCAAACTTGCTTCTGCAGCCTCAAAAAGTACACCGGAGCCATGTCATCCATTCTCAAAGTTATTCATGAGGAGGTAGACGCACATAAGTATATATATATATATATTATATATATATATATATATATATATGTCAGGCACTTCATATGTTATACATAGACATGTGTGTGTGTGTGTGTGTGTGTGTGTGTGTGTGTGTGTTGAATATATACATATATATACATTCATACATACGCAGGGGACTGGGAACAACCTGGTTGAAGCTAGTTCCAGCTGCTGGAATATCTTTTGTCTGTTATGAAGCTGCCCGAAAAGATTGGGAGCTTGAAGAACAGCGTATCAGGCAGAAAAAATAATAAAAAATAAGTGAGTATATATAAACGTTACGCATATAAATAATACATTTATATAATAAATATAAATATATATTTAGTTTGATAATAATAAAACTATGCCACCTATTTTTATGACATGGCGTTTTTGTCCAGGTAATTTATACACGTCATCTATCGCTGCTTTGAGATGGCGGATTCTTCGGAGATCTCTGCTTTCCAAATCCAACGGTACTCATTGATTTTGTATTTTTTTAATGATTAATTTTAATGCAAAAATTCTTTTATATTTGTATGCATTGTGTTTGTATTATTTGTGTCTGTTTATTGTAATTAGAGGAGATTAGCGAGGATGAGGTTGCAAGAGTGTCTAGAGTCCCTTCTGGAAGCTTTGGATTCATTAAAGCTCGATGTGTGGATCAGATTGAAAATGACGCATTGTGGGAATATATTCTACCCGACAAGCACACCAAGCTTCTCTTGCGGTATACACGTACATACACACCTACATTATATGTGTAAATCAGCACACACACACACACACACAGATCACAGCACAGAGGCAGTTAACTATGCAGACAAGCACGAAAGGGTCAGTTTAAACTAAATGATCATTCAACTTGTCGAGAGCTTGGGGTTGATAATACTGGTGTTGTATGTGAGTTGTATATATGTTTTTTTTTATATTATAGATTATATTTATGTATATATTTATCAGGTTTATGGCCAGCTGAGGAACTACTGTCATATTACTGCCTTTTGCACCGTGAAATGTTCAGGTAATGCATTATACACAGTTTATGTCTGTCACTTATGTACATGTCTAATGTATATACACGTGTATGTGTCTATATATATACAGGAACAAGAGAGTTATTGCGCTAGGTGCTGGATATGGTTTAGCTGGGCTTGTAGTGGCAACATGTACAGAAGCAGATGAAGTGATGGAAACCCAAAGGTTGTGGATTGTATTCTGAGCTTTCACACACACACACACACACTGTGTCCTTAACTCTTTGAAAGACATTCAGCAAAATATTAATATGAATATGGAGTTGTTTGGAAATACTAAAGTTCGATCGTCAACTCTTTACTGGAGTAAGGAGACACGGCCTTTTAATCCTGGCTTTGATATAATCATTGCTGCTGACTGGTAAGCTATAAGTTTATTTACTATACAAGTCCAAAACAACTCAGTCCTTAATGGTTTTCATCTTTACAATGAATTTAAACTTTATAAATGGATTAATATTTTAAAAAATTATAAAAATGAATGTATAGTAACAATTACTCTCATCGCTATCAATTTTTTTTATAAGCATACTTGAATATTAACAATTGAGTTAGCATGTGTAAACTAAAACAATGGTGTAATATGAAACTTGTTTCAAATACATTTACTCGTTCTTAAATATAAATAAAGATTGTGACATAAAAAATACATGTGTATACACACAGCACATGCACACAGTGTGTTAAGATCTAGAACCTTTTAATTTTAAAAACATCATTCAAAGTTTATTAACATTAGTTATTTATAACTTTACTTAAATGTCTAATTAGAAATAAATATGAAAAAATATTATTCTTTTTTAATTCATGAAATATAACAGCTATAATTAATTTATTTGATAAAATGAAATTGCATTAAACCACAAAAAAAAATGAGGATGTTAATTACAATTTAATAATTATTTAAATTCTCATTAAAACTTTAAAAAATATTTTACAACATTTGAATTGAAAGTCCTTATATGAAATTATTTATATCATTTTTCACAAATGTTAAAAGCTAGAGTATTATATAATGATTTTTAATATTTTTTAAATTGAATTATATTTAAAATCGAATATAAATTATATTTAAAATCAAATGAATCGAACAAAAAAAGTTGAAATAAAAATAATTTTATAATAAAATCTGTATATTATTTGACTTATTAAGAAAGAAAATGTAGATCAATATATAAGTGTTTTTTAAAGATGATTTTAATTTACACAATAAATTATGTTTCTAAAATCAATAATTCATAATAAATATGATCAAGTTAATAATTAAAGAAATGCAAATTTTATCATAAGCCCCTCTTAAAAGTCATTTATAACAAAGTTTATTATACTTAATATGATACATAATTTGTTTATTTTGTTTTCATTATATATGCTTGTTTATTTCTAATATTGTAAAATTAAAAGGATTTCTTAAACAACTTTGGTATTGCAAAATAAATTGTGTCAATCATTTTTAATATATTTAAATAATTTTAACTCGTTAAATAATTTATAATTTAATATAAAAATGATTTAAAATAATACAAGAGGAAGAAAATAATATGAGTTCTTAAAGTATACATAATGATAAAGAAGGTTAGTGTTCTACATGAAATTATTAAACATTTTAAAATTATCATAATTAAAAAATTTATAAAGTATAAATTTTAATCACTCAAAATTAAATAAACATAATTGAATAAAAAGATATCAAACAATGAATCTTTATTAAAAAAAATGAGTATATATTATTCTTAAATGTTTTATTTTTAATTAATTACATGTAAGATATCAACATAAATAATAATATTATAAAGAACATAATGAGTACAAATAATATAAATTTTAAGCATTCTTAATCTGGTTTATTAAATCTGGCGTCGGATAAACAAAGTTTTTCTCATTTTCCTCGCACGGCATGAACCCATAGTTTCCCGCATATGACCGTTGAGGCTGAGGCGGCAGGGATGAGGTCTCTGACTTGACAAACCTCATGCAAGGTATCCGAGGACTGTGAATGCTGGGTAAATCCATTTGAGATCTAGTGAATGCGACTCAAGGCACCGAATTTCTAATAGGAATGCGCATGTTCTTCACAAAGACAATGCCGCAATACGATAGGCAGATTTTGCCTATGACAAATGAGATTTTTATTTTGTGTTAAATAAGAAGTTAGTAATTATTTAAGAGTTTAAAATACAATTTACAAGTGCAAATGTGTTTTTGAAGAAGTGAGAGGTAAACTGAGCATGGATCAAGATTTGACACACCCGTGTGATAGTAGTGATATTAATGAGGCACATTGTTTGTGTATGATCTTCAATACATTGATTCTCACATTATAATAGTAACAATACTGATTTTAATTATACAAAAATTAAGTTAACATTGTAATTATATGATGTGTTTTTATTTTATATATGATAATTTATGATTATATATATGCTTATATTTGATAGGATATATAATGTAATAATTGTGTTTTTATAACTTATTTTAATATTAAATGAATTGATAGGATAAAAGAATAAGAGTGATTATTTTCTATTTAAAATGTAAATAAATATAACGAATTGAATATTAGAAAGTAATTAATTTTGTTATTTTAAAATTTTTATTAAAGAAATAAAAACTAATATTATTTATATTAAATGACTTATAGGTTATCATATAGTGATTTAAATAAATTATTTTTTAAATTACATCTTGTAATGCAGCAAGTTAGTTGTTTATATTATCGTAAAACATTAAAAATATTTTAAAATGTTTTTTTTTACAAAAAATTATAAATGAAACTCAAGAATTATTTAGTAAGGGTCATTAATCAAACAAAAATAATCTTTTTAAACCATGTTAACTTAATATAAATAATAAACACACTCACATTAGTTAAATGTAAACTATACACACTTAGATATAATACAACATTACATTGTAATATTCCTTGTAAGTGTAATATATTTAATTGTAATATTTTCATTGTTCTTTTATTCTTATTTTGATTGAAGGAAGCAATTTAATTCTTATTTATTCTTAATAAAAATTGAAATTAAGTTTTTCTAAATTTAGTTTATAATTAAAAATTAAAACCAAATGTGAGATTGACATTTTAATTCCCCATATAATATTCACTTCATTTATAATAATTATATTATAATAAGAATACATAACAATTTATTTCTTAATCATAATATAAAAATGACAATTGTAAAGGCAATGCAAATAAATTATATCTTAATAGATAATATATTAGATATCTCATTACATTATATAACGTAAACATGTTGATTATTTAGTCAAACTCACTATTTGATTCAGTTTTAAGTATAATTGTTTTAAGTACACTTAAAGGTCATGTAGTTATTTTCATCTGAAATAAATAATTTTATATATTATGTAAAAGTATACTTAAATTATTGGCTATGATTGCAAAATATTAATATATAGGTCTTGATTAAAGTGGCATTATTACATTAAATTATATTTCATATAAATTACACTATTATGCATATAAATAATATAATAATAAAATATATATGGTAATTTGATAATAAAAAATGAGAAAATTACCAAATTACCCCTATAATTCTTATCATATTTATGAAAATGCCTTTTTATAATTATTAAAATGCCCTTCAAAGAATTTATTAAAATATCCTTTTAAAAGAAATTATTAAAATACCCTTGGAAAATTAATAAATCTACATTTTTATTATATTAAAATCTAAATACATAAAAATCTACATTTTTAAAAATATGCATATAAATCTACATTTTATGTATTTAAAATGTAATAATCTCTCAAGGGATTATCTAGGGATACATCTGTCAATAATCTCTCAAGGGATACATCTGTCATGTCACACACACACACACACACGTTTCGCAATAGAAACTCATTAAGGGGCTACACTCAGGCTGGGGTTATAATGCACACAATTTACCAGTGTGTTAGCATTCTCCACTTGAGTCTGCTGCCAGCATTTCTTGATAGGGATAATACGTCTTAAACTGTGCTACGTCCTCGTTAATAATCCTCTCTTCCGGTTCTCCTCGCCCTGAGAATATGCTCTCTCTGCTCCCTTGCAATCTCCTCAGCTCTCTGTAGAGTAATATAACTCCTAGCATGTTCTCGGCCTCCTCTTTACTCATGGTACTCTTCCTGTCATCACATATTCGTTAGCATATCCCCGCACGCACACACACAGTACAGATACATATGAAAATGCATGTGCATATACACAACTCCTCTCTCTCTCTCTCTCTCTCACACACACACACCACACAACACACACACACACACACACGGGTATGGATCTCCGATGTATTCGTAGCCAAGCTTGGCAGACATGAACCTTCGGAAGTAGAATTCACACCGCAGGTTAGGTGGTTCAGTTAACATGCTTATATATCGAGAGGCTCCTTCATAAAAAGGAGTTCTTTTCATCTTCTTACATTGCACAAGTTGTTCACTCTTGAAGCTGCCTATGTGAACAAGCCCTGTTCCTTCAAATGAATCAATGTATACCTTGAAACAAAAACACTTGTTAGTGCGTGCGTGTGTGGGGTGTTGTGTAGCTTACCTCGTCTGAGAGTAGACCAGAACCAAAGGCCACCCTACAGTTATCATCATCACCGTATAGTACAGCACCACCGTAGTTTAAGGAGTAAGGGAACTGAGAATGTCCTGGTAAGCCACTATTTCTTGAAAAAAAGAACCCTATGTGTGTGTGTCTGTTTGGGGGGGGGGGGGGGGGGGGAGGGAGATTATGCATAACAAGAACTTACCCATCTTCCAGTAGTTGACTGTATACAGCAAGCATTCAGAGTCCTTCTCCATTCCTTGCATATCCTATGAAAGCGTCGTTGTTTACACACGCACGCACGCACGCACGCACACACACACACCTATGATGAAGTAACAAGCATTTTGTAACCAGAAATGCCCTGGCCACCGTCGTCCTCCTCACCCTCATAATACTCTCCCCAGTCCAAATCGGATCCATTAAAATATCGTCATATTCTTCATCCCCCTCCATTTCCTCATCCTATATTATATAAATGTATAGACACACTTAATTACACACACACACACACACACACATCGTTGTCTTCATCGAGGTCCTCATTATCTTCTTCTTCATCCTCTACTGTCATATTAGCAAGCTTATCTTCCTGATCTTCAACCTCTTCTGTGTTATCTTTCTAGTCATTCCCGAACACAACCTCACCAGGTGCAGCAGGTATGCATTTCCATGTACGAGTTAGAGGTTACCAACGAGGAAACGCTTCTCCTTATCATCTCGTACAAAAAACCAACCCACCTTAAACACTAGTGGTGCGTGCGTATGTGTGTGTGCAAGAACAATGGAATTTTCATGAGTAATGATGTATTTGTTTAAGTCTGTAAACACATCATATCCATATATGCATGCAACTTACATCTCTCTCTCTCTCTCTCTCTCTCTCTCTCTCTCACACACACACACACACACACACACACACACGTTACGAAGTCTGGATTGGTAAATTGAGATGAAACCAAGCAGAGAATCCCGACTCCTCATCCGTTCTTGTCCTAAAAACCTTTAATTTGTAAATTAAGTTTGTCCGCCTTTAAAACACCTTTATATAAATGTGTTTCTCATTATATACAGTGATTTTAGGCTTAGGGCATCTGTGGCATGGCCAATTTGGTTCCGAGCCTCTTCAGGCAGGAGTCCGGGGTTTGTGATGAGCTTCTGGAGAGCGAGATTCTTCCACGGCTAGCATTAGGCGAGCTGTTGCGATTGCGATGCGTGTGTAGAAGATAGACATCATATTTGATCCATTCTTCATCAAGCAGCATGAGCAATACAATCAAGGCAGGACTTGTTCTTTCTCTCCCCATTGCTGTTTGAATCCCCATAGCAAGAGCCCCTCATGGATCCAAGTCGATTCCCTGTTAAGACCTGGATTTGTTCTTGTCAGTTCATGTGGTGGATTGCTGTGTTACGCCAGGAGCACATACACAGAAGAAGAGGAAGTTAGCGAACTCGACTTTATTGTCTGCAATCCCATCACTGGGCAATCCACACAGCTTCCTACTCTTCACACACGCCTTGAGCCTTTCACTGGTGTAACCCACAGGTGCGTGTGTGTGTGTGTGTTGTGTTAACACACAAACGTTAATGTTTGCAATTAATGTTTGTAGGCCGTATGTGAACATGACGATGCGGCAAGGGCGTTTACACCAGTTATGGGTTGTCCATGGTTTTGGCATCTATATCTACGATACAAGCATGTCACAGCACAACTGGAATGAGATTCTTCAACAAGCTGATGTCAAATTTGCGAAGTTGTGGTTACCTGGTGACAAACTGTTACTTTTGCAGAATTCCTGGGTGGATATCAAGGCCAATACATGTAAGTCATAGTTCTCATTTATATATGTAAAGGTTTTCATATTGTATTTGCAGTTTTTAAGCCATTGTTGCATTGGAATTCTAAGATGGTGTTCATTGATGATAAAGACAGGCTGGGGTGATTAATATAGTTGATTTTGCGTATACCGAAGTTATTTGGGAGGATCCTCCTCCTCTTCATTACAATCTTGAGGTGGCAATACTGGAGTTTAAAGGCAGACTCACATATGCAATTGTTGAAAATACAGCAAGTCACTTATGTGTCACACTAGGTCTGGTGAACTTTGTTACTGATAATCAGTTCCGTGTTGAACCTGTGGTAAAGTGGTCATTACCTTGGTTGTTACCTCAACCATTCTACTCTTTGAAGTTGACTGGCTTAGGAGACGTGGTTTATCGTTTTGATCAAAAATATTCTGAGAAAGGACTTATATATACCGATCTACAACTGATGAGAATGATGACCGCCTATGTTTTCTCCCTCCTCAAGAAGTTAAACAGCCTGCAGACCCTATTATGAGACCATTTTTATTTCAACCTTGTTTGTCTGATTCTCCTGGTGCTAAGTATAGTTCAGATTTTGATTCTTATGGACTTGAGTATAATTTAGATTCACTTGGTTCAGATATAATTTTAAATAAATCGCTTTTATTTCAACCTTGTCTGTCTGACTCTCCTAACCATAAGTATAGTTCAGACTTTGATTTTTATGAACTTGAGTATAGTTTAGATTTACTTGGTTTAGGTACATTTTCAAATCACTTTTATTTCAACCTTGTCTGTTTGACTCTCCTGGCCATAAGTATAGTAAGGAACAATTGATGATTTATTAGTCACTTGATTTATGTATAATTTTAAATCACCAATGTGTTAATAATTTTTTAACGATTGTTCTTTTAAATAAAAAGCTCTAGATCTTTAACACACACTGTGTATACACATGTATATTATAATTTTCATTATCAATGCGTTGTATATAGTAAATCTTTTGTGAATGTAACAATCTTTATTCTATACTTCAAAAATAAATAAACTTACCTAAAGTTTTTTATATAAGCTTACTAAAAATTTAACAGCATTTATTTTAATAAGGATACTAAGTTGTTTTGGAGGGAATTCACATATAAGGGATTATAAATAAGGAAATATAATTTCAGAGGAGCGTGTTGCAGCAGCTCTTGCGATTCTCATTAAATATATAAATAAATAAATGTTAAATGTATTATATTAAATTACTTATTATAAGCATTTGTGATAAACATAATATATTGTCATTAATATATAAATATATATATATTAAATGTACATACATTTAATATATTGGCTGCTATTGTATGCATTATAAAAATTTAATAATATTCACAAGATAATATATTGTGGACTCTTACACTTAATTATTCCCAATATTTTTGTATATTCTTCCCTTGTTTGTAATTATTTTTAATTTCTTTTCTTATTTTAAATTTTTGTAATTGTTGTCTAAGTATTGCAGTTTCTTAAGGTACTAAGAAGTTAATATAAACTTTTATTAAACTTATATGTTTCAATGATCCACGCTGGTGTTCAACCTTTCCCCATAAATGCTAGTGAGAAAGAGAAGTTTATACAAATGTCTGTATGTAGATATGTATGTGTACATATGGGATATATATATATATTAATTAATGTCTGAGAACGTTTTTACGTTTTACACAGAGACACTAGAAAAGTATTGATGTTTATGTATATAGGTGTATATATATATCTATAGTTATAATTATGTATGTAGACTGAAGACTTAAATATTAGTATGTATATACATTGTTGTGTAATGTACATATGAATACATAGATGTGTAATGTACATACGAATTCATAAATGTGTAATATACAAAGCATATAGGCATATGTAATATACACAGATGCATATCCATATATCAATGCCATATAATGTGTTTGTGAGTCAGTGTGCATCGATCTATTATAAATATATTCACATTTGCCGGTGCTTACAAAATGTGACTAGATAGTTTATATTCACATCTATAAATCTGCATGTGCATTACATTTACGAATATATATATCACATTTACAATATCTGATAAAGTTTGCATATATAAATACAGGTCTTTGATCTCACCGAAATTTTCATATGATATATTCCCTATAAAGAAGACCTATGTATAGATGTGTATTTGCACGCTGTAATGTATAGACACACACACACACACACACACAGATATATATATATATATATATATAGATATATACATACATAGATACATAGATATGTATCTATTTTTGTACGTTATATGTAGACAAACATACACATTATAGAAAATAATTGCGTATTTATACGATGACTAATATAACATCTACATATATTGGACATCCTCGTGTATACGTATGTCTTAATAAATTACGCTGTCATATATATATATATATATATATATGTATGTATCTGTGTTAACATACATGTATCTATTATACCCTTTTATATATATTAATATACTGTATAAGGAGAAGCTGGCACTGAGATCTTCAGGAAAGTTACTGAGGTTTTAATGGAATGGAGAAGAACACAGGCATTGGATTGGACCAAGTTATACTAGGTTACGGTTCGATTCCGCTTTAGCCATTTTATTTCTGGCAAAGGAAGGATGTATGGGAAGAGCTCAGGGACAGGTTGGAAAGCAAACCATGGATATCAAAAGAGGAGAACAATTATTACTCCTTAACCAAGCCACTGATATGGTTTTTACATTTTAAAATTTAAATAATTTTTTTATTATGAGTTGTATATAAAAATAT
>PUQB01000948.1:0-69297 GCA_003024785.1 Selaginella tamariscina
TACCGATAATTAATTTGCTTAAGTTCTGTGTGTTGTTTCTGCTTAGGTTGCCTGTTGAACAGCTTACCGTCTGATGTGATGATTACCAATAGCTCTGGAATAACATTTACTTGCGATCTCAATGATAATATAGCTGCTCCATGGATGCCCATGTCCTCGAGCTCCCTCTGTTCTGGAAACAGTAAGCATCCACACACTCTGCCTTTATGAACAATATATATTTGTATATGGTTTATTACATCTATCGTTTGACACTTCACATGTATCCATCAAATGTGCTGCATATCCATAAACTCGTGTTGTACACACGTATATGCTTTCTCTCTCTCTCTCTCTCACACACACACACACACTGTATGTATGACAACCGTTATATTAATATTGATATTATATAAGCAGGACCAATGTTTCTTTTCCAAAAATCCCACAATCTGCAGCTCCTCTCACGTCCGGTAAGTGTTGTGTGCGCACACAGATTATATATATATAATAATATATTATATTATAATGTAAGATTGTATAGTACAGTTCACTGATATATTTGATATTTGGCAGGAATTGAGCTCGATGGTCAATACGTAATCTCACTGAAGGCTGTGATTTTCCAGATTATAACAGTAATATTGTTAACGATTCAGGTGTGATTATATTGACAATTTTTGAGGAGCTTCAGGTAGCTAATTAATCTTTTATATTGTAGGTAAGTATATTAGTTTTGTACTACAGTCGTAGCTTTGGTAATGTAATTCATTTATTCTTGATTTATTCTACCAAGATGTATTTAGCATGATTTGCCACGCAATACACACATACACATATATGTGCATATACGTGACGTACGCTGTATACAAAGATGCATCTGTATTTATTTAATATACGTAACTGCTCTATACATGACTGTGAAGCTCTCTCTCTCTCTCTCTCTACACACACACACACCTCATTCATAGGTGCATAAGTTATACACACACACACCTGTGCATATCTGCTGTGCGTATACATTACATTCTTGAGGCGATGACTGGGACAACACGTCAGCACCAAGCGTTGGCATCTGAGGTGGCGCGTTCGGCCGGCATTAGAACCCGCTGAAGAAAACCCTAGAACACGAACAAGAAGAAGATGTCCGCAGAAGGAGCAGTGGTTGTGGAGAGGCCCAAGTCGTCAGCATCATCAAAAGGCAAGAAGAAGAAGAAAGAGCATGTGTTCCAGAGGTTCCCCACAAATAAAGACGAGGTTGCACAGAATGCCGTCTGGAGAGAATTCTGTGAGAAGTTGGATGCCAATGAAGTCGCCGTCACAGATTTCACCATCAATCCCCTCACAAGTAAGCGTGTGTGCGTGTGCGTGTGGCTGTAATAATCAATACACACATACTTTGTTGCACACAAGAACATATGTAGACTATATTGAGTATATATTACAAACACACATTTATACGCAGGGATGATGTCTTATGTACTTGCTTCTTTTCACACACACACGTAAGATGTTACAGAGATGTAACATATACAATGGTTTTATGCATATACCATGGATGTAAAACTGACGAAGTTAATTGGACATTGTATTTACTAACATGTGTGTGTGTGTGTGTGTGTGTGTGTGTGTGTGTGTGAGAGAGAGAGAGAGAGGTGTTTGTAATATATATGCATTTATACGGGTCTGTGTACATGTGTCACAATTGTGTGTTTTTTGATGTGTGTATGCAGCGGTACCGATAACGGAGAAGCCCACTCGAGTTGTACCATCTGTGAGAGGTACTTCCTGGGTTGCGTTGTTTGGAATATGCTCTTTGACTGGCTAGTTACAGCTTAATGTTGTGATCAGTGTCCAAAGATGAGTTTAAGGAAGCAAAGCAACTCCTCGAAGACCTCTACCCAATCAAGAACCTGGACGTTGTACCTCCTGACAAATACCAAGTCCCACTCACAGCTGCACAAGAATATGGCTGGGCCAGTAAATCACTGGTACTCTCTCTCTCTCTCTCTCTCTCTCTTCTTACAGGGTTATGTGCACACAACAGGTGAAGCCTCTTAAGATGTTTCAGTTTCCGAGACACAGTTGTGAGATCACTCAGTTTGCAGCTGCATATCTGGAGGCCATGCACACCACGCCGTTTTCTAAGAAAGGCTTTGTGCCCCGTTATATTCTTAAACAGCAGGCTGCACTTGAGGCCCAGAAACAAGCCGAGGCTGCCGCCTCCTCCTCCTCTGCTCCTCCTACCGATGCCACATCCCCACCTGCACCACCGCCTGCTTCGTAAACATAACAAGGTACTGTGTGTCTGTGTGTGTGTGTGTGTGTGAGAGAGAGAGAGAGAGAGGACGGGTTATATATATATATATATATTATATATATCACTGTCAAACACGGGTGGTTATTTGGTCCTGGTAAATTCAAAAAATGCCACGTTATCAATAAACATTACTATTGTGGCTTTTCATTGGAATGGTTAATTGAATTAAAAATTAAATTATCAGTGATTAATTTTATTTAACCGTGGTTAATGGGTTTTTTCACGCATGTGTTATTTGATGTTTCTGAATAAGTTAATAATAAGTTTAAGATTGTAATTAACTTATGAATATATAATATTTATTTGTTTTTGGTATTTCTAGGTGGTTGAGCTTATTGAGAAGCAGCTTGTGCTACGGCTATTGAAGATAAATTGCAAGGTGTGCGGACGTGCATTGGAATACTCATTAGAGCCGGCATAGAAATATGGCGATTTCGCTTGAATAAAGGTTAAGTTGCACGAAAATCTAAGTACTAACACACACACATTTTATTTATTGTAAGTCTTTGTGTGTACACTAATTTAAACTTGTATATAAACGTACATAGCACATCACACCTTTATATACAAAACAAAACGTATATATATTTTCCAAAGTATCTCCAATTGAGATCCATGGTGCACTTGATATATAGCTTTAAATACATTCACATTTACATGAATACCTCATCATATCTTATACTTTTTGTATTACACACGTGCACACACACACACACGTTACCAAAAGTGTAACGTTATCATAGCTAAGAATTATCGATGTCTCATTAAGTTACCAGTTAAGTGTACTTTCTATGGTGTGTTATCGCTTATATTTGTAACTTCCTTGTCCTTTGAATGTTCCATACACTCTTGTAATATCTGCACATCTGCATACATAAAACATATCAACACACACACACACACACACACACACACACATATATATATATATATATATATATAATTAAAAGAAACAAGAAAAAACCTAATAATAATCAATAAGTTAAATATATATTTGTTACCATTTTATGCATAGCAGCAGTATAACCGGTTGTTTGGCTACCACTGTAAATGCCATGCAGGCGCCACATAAGTGTCATATAAATATTAAATTTTAAATATAATTAACAAGTGAAAAGCCAAACTGTTAATACAATAAATAATTTATTAAAATTTAATTAGTTAAGATAATTAACCGGGCCGCTAGTGAAAAGTGGGCCTAATAATCAAATTGTATAACTTAACCAAGTATACGGTTTGATTATGTTTACATACTTATATATTCAGCTGTATGTATATGGCACATAGACGTATACATATCGTCACTTGATCTTATCTAGATAACCACGAGAAAGTTGTTATTAAGAACAACACACGCAATAAGAAATGAATTATTGAGTTCTGGTTATGGTTTAAAATTAATAACCAGCTGGCTGCTGTTGAGTTATGCAATGGATATTCCCACCGCCAAGTAGTATTTCCCTGCCGGATTTCACCATAACAACCTGCAGTATTACTATAATAATTACCTATATCCTTGTTTGATTTGTATTTGTAAATTGAATATATATACATATACATATATGTAATGAGTTTATTATTTGTAAGAAAATGATTAAATGACCAAGTAGATTAATTACCTTGTGGTTTGGAAATGCAGCAGATAAGACTTCAAAGGCCTCTTTATCTCTCTTGTCATCTCCAAATGCAGGAACAATAACACCACCATTTGCAATATAGAAATTCACATAAGAAGCCGGGAGTCTCACACCAGGTGGCCTTAGAGCAGCAATATTTTCCACCTGAAATATAATGTTAAATATTGAGTTAAAAAATAAATTACTTTAAACATTAATAGTACATTTTTAAACTTAACTTTATCATTGAATCTGATATATTCATTCTTAAGAGAGTTAGTATTAAATATTTGAACGATTGATTAATTTAAATAGTTAAAATAATTTAAGTTTACCACAACACCGTTAGCTTCTTCAACACTCCTGTGAAGAGGGCCTGGTGCATGGAGCTTAATGATTTGCAAAGGTCGACCTTTTGCATCTGTTGCAGATGATAAAATCTCAAACGCTTCTTGTGATCTCTCATACTGAGGATCGTTTATATCGTCAACCCATGTCAACATCACCGTACTGGGCCTCACAAAACAGCACATATTGTCAATATGCCCATCTGTGTCTGTGTCACCTGCAATATATATATATATATAATATATATATATAGAGAGAGAGAGAGAGAGAGAAGAGAGAGAGAGAGAGAGAGAGAGAGTACCATGCAAACCACGGGGTAGCCAGATGACCTTGTCCACTCCCAAGTAAAGCTTAAGCTGCTCTTCTATTTCTTCTTTAGACATGTTTGGGTTTCTATTTGCATTTAATAAACACTCCTCCGTTGTCAAACAAGTCCCTGTTAAGAGTATTTTGACTTGTATTAATAAGCAATTTACTGAGAAAATCTCATTTAATCGAAAACGAATAATATAATTAACTTAATAACATTTAAATAATACCTTCACCATCAACATGAATAGATCCTCCTTCCAAAACCATTGAGTGCGGAAAGCGTGGTAGCCGTTCAGTATCCAGAATCTGAAAGTGTTGTCAGTATAAGTTTCACACACACACACACACACAACTTAAAAGGTTTTTAACATTGACTAACCTTTCTTGCAACAAGTTGGTCCAGTGCCCAATCATTGTAACATCCACCATTGTATCCTAAATAGATTAATAACAAACAATAACTAAATGATTTGATTAATTAAATGACACTCACCCCCCCAGGCATTAAACTTCCAGTCTATCCCAGCAAGAGAACTCTCCCCTTGAATTGCCTCCTTTCGCACTACAAACTTTCTACATAAATAAAATCTCAGTATACTGCATATAAAATAAACACAACTCACACACACAGGGAGAGTTTAAAAATTTACGTACAGTCGTTCCTATGTCCCTGAACCATGAATCATTCATACTCATCTCTAAAACACGGATATGATCTGGTAACAGACTTCTGGCATTTTCCCACTAAAACATTAAAATTACAAACTTAATACATATATATATATATATATCTGTGTGTGTGTGTGCATATAAATATAACATACATAAAAATACACAATTATTAATGTGCACCTGGGCAGCACTTGCACAAACGTTAACATTCTCAAATTGAGAAATCGCTGTAGCAACCTCTACAAATGCAGCTTGTGCATACTTGGCATTCTCCCTCCAGTTATCAGAGCGTTCCTAAAACACGACTTATTATACACACACATCATATAACACATATATTTATATATTTACATTCTTTGTAATTGTTATTGAAATAAAATTTATATTAAGATATCACTAATACATTTTTATCATTTCTTAAACAAGATTAGCGCACACACACACATAACTTACAGGCCAGCCCATCCAACACCCAGAATGCGGTTCCCATTCAGCTGGCATGCGGTACCCTTGCTCCCTGGGAGCCGCCATTATCACTTAACCTAGAAACCCTAATTCCAATTATATTAAGCACCACATCATTTTATAATAATTATCACTGTAGTTTTTTACTTACTGATTAATTGAATTTTTTAAACATAGTATATTATATGAAAAACATAAAATATCACACCAGTGATTGATTATAATGCATAGTATACACGTATATGTTCATGTGTATATACACAGAGACGTATATTCTTATAGACGAGGATATAAATGATTTTAAATAATACCTTTGTGCGGAAAACATCTTACACCGTGGTAAAGTTATAGAGATCGTGGCCACCATGTTATTCCTGAAATATTCCATTTTATAAAGTAAAATATATTATATTTGACATTATAAAATATGCAGATATATCACACACACAAATTTATATAGATTTTGTATGGGCTCACATGTATACTATACACACATATATATATATGGAAAACATCTTACACCGTTATAGAGACGTGGCCACCATGTTATTCCTGAAATATTCCATCTTATAATGTAAAATATATTATATTTGACATTTGCAAATATATCACACACACAAGCCTATATAGATTTTGTATGGACTCACATGTATAATATAAATATAAATATATAATATATATAATTACGGGTCAAATATGGCGGTGCCCTAAGATGAAATATGCATAATATACACGTGGGCAGGACAATATATGTGCATGTGATATATATATACACACACATGCAATAAACGTGGGCAGGACAATACGTGTGTGCATGTGATATACACACACATTAGAGATTAATTATGAATTTTTAATTTAAAAAAATTGATTATACACACACATACACAGAATTAGGGAACCGCCATATTTGGGCGGCGCCCCAAATTAACGAATAATTAGAGGGGCGGGATTATGCATTCTAGCCATAATTATTTTCATTCAAATAATATTTATAAATTAAAAACCCTACATAGATATACATATCTTATTTAAGAGTGTATATACAATGTATATAAATTTGTAAGAGATCTATGAAATTTCATAAATCTCTTGCGAATTTATAAACATAAATTTATGAATTTTATATTATTTACATACTTGAAATGTGTGTACGCGTGAGAGGACTCCATAGATTCTTACTCCTTCGTAAATATAGATTTAAACTTTTCTAACCTAATTTATCCCCGACGCCTGGTTCTTTGGGTGCCACGTAGGTGCAAGGTAAATGCCACGTAAATTATAAATTTTAAATAACTAATAAATAGGAAAATCAATTATTAATAATTTATTACAATTTAATTAGATAACGACCGCTACTGGAAGGTGGTTGTAAGGTGATTGTTTTTTTTTTTTTCTTTTTTTGAAAAAAATCTTAGCCACGTGGCGTGCAAAATAAAGCAATGGTCAGGAAGTTATTTGCTTGGCATATGCCATTATTCCGCTCGTGCCTGACGCCGTCAAGCCCTTTTATTTGACGGTCACGCGATTGAATACAGGGTTAGGTCTCTTCGATGTTTGTTGAATTGATCCTCGTGCGGCTGCTCCCGCACACCGAGTAGCAAGGCGCTGGCGGATTCTGCAGGTCTGTGTGCCCTAGGTTTATATGCTGAATTTCAAGGCGCCCAGGTTTGTATGCTGAATTTCAAGACGCTGGTCGATTCTAGAAGTTTTTAGGCAGAATTTGATCTAGATTAGTGAAGGCGCCATTCGATTCTACGTAGATTGGTGTGTTAAGTGTTGTAACGTGAGCTCTGTAGGCACATTCATGTTCATAGGCTGATTCTTTAGTTATTTAATGCTGAATTTCTCATCTTGGGCTGTTGATCGAGCAGCCCTAATCCGGGTTTTGGGGAGTTCTTGCTCCTTGCAGTCTTTTTGGCTGGTTTTTTGCTCAATGGCCGGGATTTCAACACGGTTATACGGGCCTCTGGCGGCAGTAGCTGCTGCGTTAGCCACTGCAGTCTCTTCAGCCGACATTTCATCACCATCTTATGAGAAAATGCACTTGGGTTCTGCTCCGTATCTATTATATGCGGCTCACCCTTCAATGCCTGTACCACCTTTGGAAGACATGACGAATGTGAAGAGTTCTAGTTCGAACTGTTCACCTTCTGGTTCTTCTCAGAAGCAAGTAGTATGGACAGTGAACAGCTTTCTCTCGGAGTCTCTCAGGTCCCATGTCCCCCGACCGGATCACTTACTGTATGTTCCAACGTTGTCGGACTGTCCCTCTGCAAACTTGTCCGAGAGCTTATTTTGTCGTGTATACAATCCCAACTTCGGACTCTTACCGATTCCATCTCGGTGTCAGTCGATATTCTCATCATCTTTTCCGGCATCCGAGTACGGTAGAAGTCCGTCTAAAACACACAAGCCGCCGGAGAACAACAGAGAAGTTACCGTGGTTTTGCTTGGGTGGTTAGGGGCAAAACAGAATCATTTGAAGAAATATGCAGACTGGTACACGGAGCGTGGGATAAATGCCGTTACCTTTGTGATTCCCATGAGAGATATGATCAGTTTCAAGGCAGGTAAGGTAAATTGTCAATATTGTTCTATATATCTAGCGTGGGTGTGGGTATGTGTGAGAGAGTGAGAGAGGGAGGGGGGAGGGGGAGTGTAGGAGTGTACATAGTATATGTTCATTACTTATTTGATAATATATAGGTGATAAAGCGGAGCAGCAGATAGATCAGTTAGCGAGTCATCTATTGGCATGGATGAATGACCAGGAAGATGGCAAGGAAAAGCATCTTTTCTTTCATACATTTAGCAACACTGGATGGCTAACGTAATATCTTGTGTTTTTTTTGGTGATTTGATTAATGACATTTTTATATGTTGCAGATATGGTGTGCTGCTGGAGAGGTTGCTTTACAAGGATAATAAACTGCTTGACAAAGTTAAAGGGTGTGTTGTGGATTCTGCTCCAGTTGCTGAATCCGATCCTCAAGTAAGACTTTGTGTGTGTGTGCGTGTGTTTGTGTGTGAGAGAGAGAGAGAGAAAGAGTCAAGTAGTGCTATATACTAATGTATCCAATTTGTCATAAGTTTAGACATACTTGTAGTAGAGTTGTAGAGTTACACGTCTATATGTATACTATATGAATGTAATTTGTGTACCATATAGGTTTGGGCATCCGGATTTTCAGCAGCATTCTTGAAAAAGAAGAGTGTTGCTACACGCAAGGTTGAGATGTCGGATATTTTCAAGGATAGTAACGCAGACGAGTTGATAGAGACGCAGTTGCAGGCAGATGTCACCGAGCAGGCACTCCTTACCATGCTAGAGAAATTCTTTGCTGTCTTCCTACGGCTTCCTTACGTACAAAAGTAAGTTCTCACTTGTGTGTGTGCCTCTTATATATATACAGTATATACCAACTGAAAGGCATATATTTTAAAGATTAATTTGTATTCGTAAATATGGATTATACATGCATCATAATGCAGTCATTCATTATACATGTAATATATAATACTGTATGAACAGGCATTCTGTATGTGTCTATATATATCTGTATCCAGGTTATAGTGTAGCATGTGTACAGGACCACTGTCACGTCATATCATATTCGTGCTGGACATTCACGTGCTATTATATTGCATTCCATTCACATGGAAAGAGAGATGTTGATATTGTATGTTTCACAGGTTGTGTGTATGATATATATACAAACTTATTACGTATATACGATATGTATAAGTACGTAGTGTATGCATAAGTTAATGACGTGTTTAACAGGAGGTTATCGGATATAGTTAGCATTCTTTCAAGCGAGCAGCCAAAATGTCCGCAGTTGTACATCTACAGTAGCGCAGACAAGGTGATACCAGCCAAGTCTGTGGAGTCATTCATAGAAGAGCAAAGGAAATTAGGGCGGACAGTGAAATCGGTCAACCTCCTGTGGTCGCCCCACGTGGACCACTTCAGGAGCTTCCCGGACGTTTATGGTTCTCAGGTTAACAATTTTATTCACGAGTGCCTCACGCAGTTGTCACCACGTAAGTGTGCGTGAGTGTGTATACATTTCATACAATTTTGTTCAATAAAAGAATATAGGATTAATTTGTATTTATGATTATGGAAAATCTCAAAATTATATTTTCCCGGGTTAAAACTCTCTCCCAATATAACTGTTATGTGTATATACATATGCATGACTTCTGCATGTTGTAAATATTTAAGTATTATTAAATAAGTAATAATATATGCTCAAACAAAATAAAAAGTGAAAAAATAAATCTTTTATTAATTTGTTTTTAAATTTATTATTAAAATTCTTAATTTTTTATTATTAAACTCTTCAATTTTTAATTTGTAAAATCTATATTTAAATTTTGAGTGTGTAAGTACGGGCATTTTGATAATCGTCAGATTAATTTCAATTTGGTATATGTATATTATTATGGTTAGAAAATGAGAACGATATGAAAGACTCATTAAATACAGCTTCAGGTGAATCTCTTGTGATATTAATGGTCTGACACTGGGGATAATATTGCATCTCAGAATACTCAATTCCTACGTTGTAAATCCTTGAGAATCACATCTTAGAGTACTCTTGATTCCTACTTTGTATAAATTCTTGAGAATGGCATCTCAAAGTACTTAATTCTTGAGAATCACATTGGACATAGTTGTAATCAGTGATGCCGGTAAAGTGTGGATCTCTTGAGCGAACCACCCCCCTCAAGTTGAAATTCCTAACAAGGATCTCAGCTTGAAGAAAACACTTTTCTACAGTGGTTTGATGAAAATATCAGCCAATTGTGCCTTATCTGCCATTTTTATTGCAAATGAAGTGGTGGTGGATCTCTATATGCTTGCTGCATGAGTGAAGAACCGGGTTCTTTGTCATGGTAATCATGCTATTGTTGTTGCAGCTCAGGGTGGTGGGATCGTGTTGCTGATGTCAAAGTTCAACTAACATATGCCTTAGCCAGACCATTTCTTTTGAGGCTGTTGATGTGGCTACATACTCTGCTTTGGTGCTAGAGAGTGCCACCAAGGTTTGTTTCTAGCTCAACCATGAGACAGGGGCTCCTCTTAGTAAGCAACATACTCCAGTGGTAGAGACTCTTGAATCGGCCTAGTTGGCATCGATGAACACTTGAAGTACCATGGAACCTTTGTTGTTCTTGGTGTAAAGCAAACCAAAATGAAGAGTCCCCTGTAAATACCTAAGCACTCTCTTGGCACCGTGCCAATGGTCTTGGAGAGGACCTAAGTTGAAGCGATTGAGGACTCCAATAACAAATGTAATGTCAGGTTGAGTGGTATTTGCTAGGTGGAGAAGCCTGCCAACCAGGGACCGATATAGACTTGGATTTTCAAATGCAAGCACACCTTCAAGTACCAATTTCCTACTTGTGATCATGACGTCGGAGCAGGCTGGCAATTGGTCATATTGAAGTGTTCAAGCAGCTCCTTGATGTATTCTGGTTGGCTAAGCTTGACCACTTCTAGCAACTTCATCTTGTTCTACCTTGACATCGACAATCTTTTCCATTAGTCCCAGGTCTGAGAGTTTATACCGCTAACTCATGAGCTCCTTGAAACATTGGAGAAGGTTTTGACTGCTACCAACGAGTAAACAGTTGTCTACATGTGTTGCAACAACTAAGAAGCCTTTGGAGCTCTCCTTTTGATAGAGGTTATCGTCGGAGTTGAGCTTGGTGAAGCCGTGCTTGCAGAGAAAGTTGTCGAGACACATGTACAATTCTCTCGATGCCTACTTGAGGTCGTACACTACTTGTTGTAGCTCACATACCAATTTCTCCCCATTAGCTCCTATCTGCTCAAATCCTTTTGGTTGTGTTATGAAGATCTTCTCTTTCAGGGGAGCGTTCAAAAAGGTCGTTTTCATGTTGAGGTGGTGTATTGTGAGTCCAAACTGTGAAGCAAAGGCCATGAGAATTCGAACACTGGCAACTTTGATAGTTGGAGAAAAGGTTTCATCAAAGTGTTGTATCGACACTTGAGAGAATCTTTTGGCAACAAAGCAAGACTTGAAGCGCTTGATGCTGTTGTCTGTTCAACACCTTTTTGAAAACCCAACGACCTTCAATGACCTACTGATGTGGCTCCTCCAACAAGAGTGTGAAGGTTTGGTTGACTCGATGAGAATCACCTCGACTTCAGGTGAGCTTTGCGCCTTGTAGAAGTTGTTGGGAGTGGAAACCTTCGGCTGGGTGACCAGCAATGCCTTGGGTTTGGAACTCGAGTTGGTTTACCTGACTGATCACGTCCGAGAAACTAAGGATCGAAAGGAAGTCCTCGTGCCATGTGATCAGCTTTTGGAGCTTGTCATATCACTAGTTATGTGTTTAGCTCTAGTGGTGCAAGGTGAGCTAGTTGTTTTAGTGCGAACGTATCAAGTTGAGCTTGTTCTTCCCTTGTGAACTCAAGATCAACTGCTGGTTTGTTTGTTGTGTACTTAGAATTAGCGGTAGGCCTTCCTCCTTGACAAACTCATCCTCCAAGAGCCAACCAAGAATGTTAGCTTACTATGAGGTGCCAACTTACCTTCGATGTTAGGATTTTGAGGTATGAAGGCGAGGCATCTGAAGCGCCTCAGCTTGGTCACCTTCTGCCTTTCACCAATCCAAGTCTCCTCTGGAATGTGATTAGGTCAAGCAGAATGAGGGAGAAGGTTTTGAACTTGGACTGCAGTCCGAACCGCTGTGGACTAGAGATGAAGAGGAAGACCTGATGAGTGCAAGAAGTAGTGGGCCGTGTTTATGATGGTCTGGTGCTTACACTCTACTACATTTTGTTGCAACGTGCTCAGGCATGTGCATTGGTGGATGATCCACTCCTGAGAGCAAAAGCTCTCAAAGGCTAGCGAGGTGTACTCCCTAAATTATTGTGCAGAACCTTGAGCCTTCTCCCAGTTTGATTATGAGCTGTGCACAAATAATCCCTAAAAGCATCTAGGGCTTAATCCTTGGAGCGAAGGAAATAGACATGGCTTTGCCGGTTATAATCGTCCATGAACATTATGAAATATCTTTTGTCGGAGTGGCTCTCGACTCTCATGGGACCGCAAAGATCAAAGTGGATTAGCTGTAGCAGATTAAGGAGTAGGATGTGGAAGTTGGGTATTGAGAGTAGGTTTGTTTGCCAAGAAGGTAGCCATGGTAAAGTTCAAAGTCACGGAGAGGCTTTGAAGAAAAGCTATCCAGTAGTTGTAGCTTTTGTACCTTCTATAGAAGAGGAAAATGATCGTGGCCCATGCGCTCATTCCAAAGTGCAAACAAACGCCAACCATCATGCAGTTAGCGTGTTACTCAAGGATCTCATACAAGTTCCAGTTTATGGAGATTTGTAGGACACTCTTGGTTCCATTGAGCAAGTCACATTGCCTTTGGGAGAAGAGAACGTTGAAGTCGTCGTCTGCCAATCTTGCAATTGAGAAAAGATTTTTGACAAGTCGTGGAACATGTCATGCATTTGGAAGCTTAAAAGATTTCCATTCCCAACTTGAATAGATACATTACCTTTTTTGGCCACGTTGCCATCTTCTACTCTCACAACTCTCCCTCTTCCTAGTTCAAGCTCTTGAAATGCTCAATCTCGAATTAGGTGTTCCTCACATCTTGAATCAAGAGTTAATGGTGAACAGAAGTAAGACCAAGATTTACCCCATCCAACTGCATTTGCAGTCATTCCATTTGAGATGAAGAATTTGCTTGAAACTAATCAAATGGTTATCAAAATTCCATTATGCTAATAATAGTATATGACATTGTAATCGTATAATTTGACCTTACATCCTCTCATTTTGGAAGGATGGAAGGTGGTTAGGATTCTAGTAAATGGACTCGGATCTAGAGAAACATGAAAAGGAGGCACATGTGGATCTGTAGGTGGCATAACTTGTTCTTGACCCTGTTGCACGAAACGCTTCAAGTGTTGCACAATCT
Source organism: Selaginella tamariscina (assembly GCA_003024785.1). Taxonomy (NCBI): domain Eukaryota; kingdom Viridiplantae; phylum Streptophyta; class Lycopodiopsida; order Selaginellales; family Selaginellaceae; genus Selaginella; species Selaginella tamariscina. The sequence goes on from PUQB01000948.1 coordinate 13,684, forward strand.
CTGGAGAATTGGGTTGAATATCATGTCAAACCTCATAAACTTGTGGCCCTACTTGCCGCAACACTCAATATGGTCCCTTTTATTAAGTAAGGAGACTTTTAACCAAGCCACTTATCGTAAGCTTGGGAAAATAAATCAACAATAGCTCATTCAGCTTGTACTTCACATGGATAATGATGAGAATTGTAGCACTATTGTTGTCCCACTTGTACGCGGCCCAAGTGTTTTACGGACTTCATTTGGACCAATGAAAGATTACTTGTCAAATACCGATCCCAAGACCTAGCATCAACAGCTCATGACAAGCACAAAGGTAGACCCAACTCCTTTAATAACATCGAGTCATGACCATATAAGAGCTTATATGATGAAATACTAATAGAAATCTATACTCTGATGATAAAGCATATTGGAGAGATGGCAGATAACCAATGTTGAAAGTTTACGTACTTCACAATTGTCTTAATGAGCCATTCCACTAAACCATCTGCTGAGGATAATAAATACTCATGAAAATGTGGTGTATCCCTAGTTGAGACGTCAAGATATGAAATGCTTCAGCCATAAATGCAAGACCATTGTCCAAGAGAATCTGCTCTGGGCAAGAATGTTGGAACATTACTCAATTAAGGAGAAAGTGGCCAATAACAAAAGCAATTGCACTAGCAAGAGCATCAACTTTCAAGCAATGTCAGGTAGTCAGAAGCAATAATAACATACTTGTTGCCAATAATTGACCATGGAAAAGGCCTCATCAAATTAAATGTCACCAATTCAAATGGACGAGAAATTGCAATTGACTCCAATCGTTCTTCTGAAGTACAGAGGGAATATTGCAAACTTGACACCACACACAATTACGCACATATTGGATCACATCTCATTACAACTCTAGCCAATAGAAAGATATGTGCAGTTTCTCAATCACACAACAATGTCTCGTGTGCCTGACGACAACATGAGAGTCATGGTAAGCATGAAGGAAAGGTGGAATGAAGACCGAAGGCACCATCAACCACAAATAATCATCCAAATCAGTCTCAACAAAAAAAGAAGGTTGTCCTGAAGGCATATTGAGAATGTAAGTGCATCAATGACAAGTCATCAGTAAGTGATACAGGATTTTCAAACTCATTATGAAACACGACTCAACCTTTTGAACTTCACAAACCTCATACAAAGAAGGCAAATCCAACTTTGTACAACAACTACTGATAACACTAAATTTTTATCTAGAAAATCCATTGATGTTGGAACTCCTTGGGCAATGAACAACCTCGAAGTCATATATTTAAAACTTTAAGACCCACCAAGTAATACAACCAACTAAGTTTTTATTTTAACAACAAAGTGACTACAGCATGCTCGCCTTTCAACATCATCCGAGAATCATGCAAGTAGGCATGGAGCTTCTCAAAACCCCAAATTGTTGCTAAACACTCATTTATTATGGAGTAGTTCACCTTTGTTGGCTACAACATACGTGATGTGTGCAATGGGATGACATTGACAAGGCACATTGTACTCTTCTGCATCAACACACCCCCGAGATTAATGTCAGAAACATTCACATGCAAGATGAAGGGGTGAGTGTAATTAGGGTATGCAAAAACTAAAGAAGTCGTCAACAGCTCTTTAAGATTTGTAAATGCATGCTCGCAATTTTTAGATCAAACAAGAGATGACGTTATGATTTTAACAACACTCGCAACAGTAGTACAATCTAAATATGATTAACAAAATAATCAAGATATTATACCTTGTCAAGAAAGCATTGCACATTGTTCACACATTTTGACATAGGAAACTTTAAAATTGTGACAAGTTTGTTAAGATTGTCTTGCAAACTTTCACGAAGATAACCAAGATAAATGGTGTCTTTGGATCCAAACACACTTAGATCACTTTAACTTCAAACTAACTTTTCGCAACTGATCCAAAACTTTGCATATATTACAGATATGCTTTTTCATGTTCTCTCTGAGTGGATTAAAACATCATTTGATAAAGTCGATAGTCACCTCCAACATATTGTAAAGAACTTTATTCATTATATGTTAGAAAGTCATTGGAGCATTGTTAAACTAAAAGGCATAACCAAGAACTCATATAAGCCAAATGGTGTTTGGAAAGCAGTCTTGAGAATGTATATATCAACTATTAAAACTTGTTAATATTCAAAGGTGAGATTTAACTTGGTGAACCAATGACTCCGCCCTAGTCAATCCAGAAGATTTGCGATATGAGGAAGTGGATAAACATTCAAAATAGTCACATCATTCAATGAGTAATAATCGATATAAAACCAAATGCTCCCATCTGGCTTTATCACAAGACGAAGTTTACATGCCCAAGAACTCTAGATAACACCCTTCTCTAATATTTTTTTAACATTAGCTCACAAAATCTTGAGCTTCTTTGATGACCAACGCCGAATAGGTATTTTGATAATTTAGCATCCCCAATTGGAATAAATATGTTGCAATCTTGGCCCCAGACAACAAGTCAAAATCAAATAAATCAGCATATTCTTTCTTAAGTTGATTAATGGTTGCATTATAATAATCATATGACGAATTTAAAAAGGGAATGAAAGAGCAAGAAAAGATGGCAAGAAGTAAAAGTAAGACAAAAGTGATTAAAGCAAAAGTAAAAATAAATAAATAAAGTGAAATAAAAGTAAAATGAATGAAAGAAAGATGAAGAACAATCAAATAAGGAGGGGATTTTTCAAAGGCACACTTGGCATCATTGTGAGTCAACCAATCCACACTAAGAATATAATTAAAAGCTTGACTTGGCACCACCTCATAAAAATTGAAGCTCAAGTTCATGACCCTCCACACAAATGGCTATGTCAACCTCATCCTATGAATAAACATGAGTGTGTCAGTTGTTATAAAGAATAAAAGCTGGCTCTATCATGATGCAAATGAAAACGGCAATATGTAGTAATAGATTGAGGAAGAAAAGACAAATTTGAGCTTGTATTCACCAACACTAAAAGGAAAATATCATGTGTTGTGTTATAAATTAAGTTTTAAAGGATGAACTGGTGCCGAGTGAATCCCTTGATGATATTCCTAAAAGAAAGATAAAGGGGTTACCAACTTCTTGTGCGACTCTTCATTTTCTAAATGATTTGCTGCATCAAGACCTCCCACTACAGTGGCATTAATTGGACGTTCTTGATGCTAAGGCCTCCACTTAAAAAATGGAGGACACCAATTGGAAACATTGATAACACTGATATGTATGTCCAACCTCATGACATGCCTAACAACGAATTACACATCCATGGCCCAACTTGTCTTGATGCACATGCAACAATAACATCAACCTCCATCAGAGCAAAACCATCTCTAACTAAAGTGAAACTAGAGCATGCAAAGCTACAAGTGGGCAAGGCAATGTCTCATATTGTTGTGCTAGTCGCATAGCATAGTCAAGGGTCACGGGAGCAAGTGCATGTACAAGCCCCACAAGGTCTTGACAAAGTGCTAGCCACAACATGCCTAACTTGATTTGTTCTAATATATTAGGTTCTAGATGAAGCAAAAGGCTTTGAAAGGTAACACTAAATTGCATCATAGACTCAGATGGCTCCTAATAAATAAGATATAATTGCTAAAAAACATCATCATAGTTGTTAACATACCTAAATGCGCATTTGAAAATCGCTGGAAGAGTACTCCAATCCCCACAAGTTGTTGCATCTAAACATTGTACCACTGTAATGCCATCCCTTGAAGACAAGTAGGAAACTCGCACAATCACCGAGCATCGTCCCAAGAATGATATGTGGTGACCACTATGAAGTGATCAAACTAATAATATACATCATCCCCAAGACTTCCATGAAAGAAATTTGGTCAAACTTAAGGATTTACAACATGAACATAAGAAGTAACATCATGTGTTGTGAATGTCACCATCAATTGTGTTGAATTGTTTAGTTGCACCCACATAACATTTAGTAATTACATGAGTAACTATACAAAAGATTTGTTTGTTACACAACCATGAATAAAAAGAAGAGAGTATAAATCTACAAAAATAAAATAGATCTAGATAATGAAAAAGCTAAATCCAAAAGATAAAAAATTTACACAAAAAAGACACAAATCCAAGCACTCCTTAAGGACCTCTCACCTCCCCATTATACAAGCTCGAATAAGAAAATGTGCATCAAAACCCTAACTTTAACCCTAACGTAAATACAAAAGTGAGTAATTCAAATTAAAACTAACTTGACAATTATCAAAATGTGAAAACTTGAAATACAAAAATGTGCATATTGTATTATCCCAAATCCCTAACTTAAATATAGGAGTGAGTAGTTCGAATTAAAACTAATTTAATGATTATTAAAATGTCGTTATGTTAATAATTGTTAAGAATCGAGTACTCTGAGATGCTTTTAGGGATTATCTATGCACACCTCAGAATCAGCATTTGTTTTGGATCTTATATTTGAATACAAAAAATATAAGGCTTCAAAAAATACAAAAAATATAAGGCCTAAAAAATGCTCAAAGGAACTCGCTCCATTCAATCGTGCTTTTAGGGATTATCTGTGCATGGCTTAGAATCAAACCAGGAGAAGGCTCAAGGTTCTGCGAAACCATTCAGGAGGGGAGTACACCTCGCTAGCCTTTGTAAGCTTATGCTCTCATAAGGGGATCATCCACCAATGCACATGCCCGAGCACATCACAGTAGAACGTAGTAGCAGAGTGCAAGCATCGAAACATCATGAACATGGTCTGTTGCTTCTTGCACTCATCAGGTCTTGCTCTGCATCTCTAGTCCACAATAGGTTAGATTACAGTCCAAGTTAAAAACCCTCTCCCTCATTCTACTTGACCTGATCACATTCCAAAGGAGACTTGGATTGGTAAAAGGCAGAAGGTGGCCAAGCTGAGGCGCTCTAGATGCCTCGCCTTCATACGTCAAAATCCCGATGTTGAAGGTAAGTTGGCACCTCGCAATAAGCCAACATTCTTGGCTGGATACGAGGACCACATCAAGGGGTACCACCTCTACGATCCCTCTACTAGTAGAATACAGGTCAGTAACAACGTGGTCTTCAACGAGAGGATAGTCTATCATGACTATCAAACCAACTCGCCAACACAATCGGCCAAAGTTTCACGTGCATGGGAGCCAAATGCCTGGCTCTAGGAGGATGAGTCCACCTATGAGGGAAGGCCTATTGCCGACTCTGAGTACACAACAAACAAACTCGTAGTTAAGCTTGAGTTCACATGGGAAGAATAGGCTTAGCTTGATAGTCCGCACTAGAACAACTAGCTCACCTTGCACCATTGGAGTTGAACACACGACCAGTGATATGACAACCTCTAAAAGTTGATTGCCTAGCGCAAGGACTTCCTTTTGATCTTTAGTTTCTTGGATGTGATCAATTAGGTAAACTGACTCGGGTTCCCAAACCCAAGGCATTGCTTGTCACTCAACCAAAGGTTTCAACTCCCAACAACTTCTATGAGGCATAGAGCTCACCTGAAGTCAAGGAGTGGATGAAAGCCATGCAAGACAAGCTTGACACTCACCAAGTCAACTACTCGTGCTAGAGGAGCCACAACATGTCTGGGTTTTCAAAAGGATGTTGAACCTGGACAACATCATCAAGCGCTTCAAGACTTGCTTTGTTGCCAAAGGATTCTCTCAGGTGCCAGGACTACACTTTGATGAAACCTTTTCTTCAACTGTCAAAGCTGCTAGTGTTCAAGTTCACATGGCCTCTTCTTCACAATTTAGACTCACGGCACACCACCTCAATGTAAAAATGGCCTTTTTTAATGCTCCCCTATCTTCACGACATAACCAGAAGGATTCGAGTAGACAGGAGCTAACATGGAGAAACTGGTATATGAGCTGCAACGAGTAGTGTACAACCTCAAGCAAGTGTTGAGAGAATGGTACATGTGTCTCAATAACTTTCTCTGCAAGCACAACTTCACCAAGCTCAACTTCAATGGTAACCTCTAGCAGAAGGAGACCTCTGAGGGCTTCTTAGTTATTGTAGTGTATCACTCAGACCAGAGGAAAAGATCGTCAATATCAAGGTAGAACAAGATGAAGCTACTGGAAGGGTCAAGCTTACCACAATACATCAAGGAGCTGCTCGAACACTTCAACATGACCAACTATCGGCATGTTCCAACGTCGATGATCCTAGGTAGAAAACTGGTACGTGAAGGTGTGCCTGCATTTGAAAATCCGAGTCTATATGGGTCCCTAGTTGGCGAGCTTCTCCACCTAGAAAATACCACATGACTTAACATTGCATTTGCTTTGGAGAGGCCATTGGCATGTCGGCAAGAGAGTGCTCATGAATTTACAAGGGACTCTTCACTTTAGTTTACTTTATAGAACATTCAAGTTCTCATTTTCTCACTTGGTATCAGAGCTTTGGCTCACACCGTTTCTTTTTTAATCGTTTCTCTTGTTTCTCTTCTCTAATGCGAGCATCAGCAAGGTCATGCTCCAAGGCATCTCCGACTTGGAAGGAGCAGATGAATATGTTCCCTAGGTCAAGAAGATGACCATGGAAGGAGCAGATGAATATGTTCCCTAGGTCAAGAAGATAACCATGGAAGGAGTCTGGTCTGTGCTTTTCCATGGAAGAGTTGCTTCAAACAGTTGAGTTACTCTCCTTGCAGATGACAACGCTGATGTTAAAGAAAATCATGACCTCATGATTCTTTGGTTCAAATTGGGGGACACACTATTCTTGTGGGTTGATGGCATAAGTGCCCATGAGATCTAGGAGTTCTTGCACTGCCGCTTTAGGAATCCTTATGTTGCTCGACTCAAGGCTTTGGAAACTCGCATCCAGCCCATACACTTCAGATGACTTCATTGCTCTCGTCAAGAATCTACAAAGCTGCTCCACAAAGCTCCAAAACACCTCTCAAAGTTACAATGAAAGTCGCAAGATCATTGCTCTTTGTATCCCACGAATGAGACCACACCACCATGATCTTCAACACGGCTCGCACGTTCACTCAATCTAAGGAAACGCTAGAAGTGCATCTCACCAAGTTGGACCTGATTAAGAACCGTCCTCCCTTATAGTTGTTGTCAAAGTCAATTTTGCAGTGGGCTCCTCAGATGGCTACAAGAACTCCAACAATATTGGAGCGAGTTCATCCAAGAACTCAAGGGTGCTCCTAAGAATCAATCAGGACGACACCCTCGAAACTCACCAACAGAATTCTCACTGCCATGCTTGTAGCCAGGAGGGCCACTTCAAGCGAGATTGTCCTCTCCTCAAACACCTCACATGGACCACTACTCTGAATATAAGTTACGAGTTTGAACTAATACAACATATACATTTTTATATTTCAAACTCTCGTAGTCTCAAACTTTTTGAAGCAAATTAAGATTTTTTTTAAGTGACCTAATTCAAAATACTGCACTCAAACTAAATCAGTCGATGCATTGGGGGTACGAGTGAACGGGTGAGCATGTGCATGAGATGTAATATGTTGGTTTATCAACCAGTATCTATAGATGTGATACTCATTCTATTTATAATAAAATAATATAATTTATTATAATTTATTCGGGTAACTTATGCCATCTCACTCATCTCTCTCTCACACACACACGCAAGATGACTAATGAGTAAAAGGAATATATTACACACATATATATATACTATACGGTTGATATTTCCTCCCTTATCTAGCCATCAAGATTTAAAGCAGCAAACACTTGCACAGGATCGAAGCCTTTCGGATTTCCAAACTTGTTCCTTTTAAACCTGTCACATATATCAGCATTACATAAAAGAAGCGTGCGCGCGTGTGTGTGAGTGTACACATAGAGAGCTCATGGAGTGTCCTGCTTATGATCTATAAATATATATCTACCGCATCTTTGTTTTTACCTCAACACGTTTCAAAAAGCAAGTCTGGCAACGGCTCCACACACACAAGATGCATACACATGCATACAATAAACACCATAAACAGCTAAAGCTAAACTGATTCTCCTGATGGAGGCACTGTTAGCGATCTTAGACAACAGGTGTATAATAAAACGAGATTTACATGTGTGTGTGTGTGTGTGTGAGAGAGAGAGAGAGAGAGAGAGCGGGAGAGGGGAGACGGAGGAGAAAACCTGTCAATTGTAAAGTACTGGAGCGGGATTCCCTCAGAGTCCCTATCCAAAGCCAAATCTGCCATGATTTTCCCAACTAACGGAGCCATCTTGAAACCGTGCCCAGAGAATCCCCCTGTCACTAGAACTTGTTTGTTCGTGTTGGAAACGAAATCAAGGATGAAATCCTCGTCAGGAGTCATCGAGTACATGCACACCGAGGACTTCACAGGACCGTCCGATTTGACCTTCTTCATGAACGTGGAGCTTATCCAAGGGCTCATAATCCTTCGTAGTTACATTTAGTACTTTAAACTATCATTAGATTATATATATACACAAATACAAAGGACATCTATATACTGTTGATATCGTTATATCAACATGCATACATGTATTTATACAAAATTATACTGACATCAACATCTGTATATATATATGTAATGTATATGTATAAATACACGTCTCTGTGTGTAAACATATGGATATATATGCCCACACACGACAATAGAACACAGCTAGTACAATTTGTGTGTGCGTGCGTGTGTGTGTGTGAGAGAGAGAGAGGACTTACTTGCTGAGCTTCACTACGTCTGGGGAAAGATCACGATTATCAGCGTCACACGGAGTTCCACCGAATAGATGCCTTCAGAAGTCCGGAATATTCCAGAGATGGCGTCCCATAGAAGTGCTTAGCACTGTAATATGCAAACGTTGGGAAGCCATTGCTAGCATGAAAGTCCTCTTCGTGCCCCTTTTCAACTTCCCAATACGCAATGTGCGTGTGTAGGGGTTGAATGGGAAGATCAACTCCAAAGTTTTCCTTTACAATCTTTGGAGTCCATGCACCACAAGAAATTATGCATGTCTTTGCGAGTATAGAACCTGGCATATAACCATGCGTGAGTGTGAGTGTGTGTGTGTGTGAGAGAGAGAGAGAGAGAGAGATTAGTAGTGTTTACATTTAAGCTCAATGTACTGAATATACATAGGTATTTTGTCCAAAGAACCCGCGCACGCGCACGCACACACACACACAACCTCCACTTGTTGCAACCAGCACGGCATCTTCGCCTTGGGGTGTGTTCCAACCAGTAGAAATCTTCGTAACCCTTGAGTTGTCCTGAAGAACGACACCATGCTTTGAAGCCAGGGAGAGAAACATCTCACGCGCCTTATTGGCACGCAACACACCTGCATCGTGTGTGTACACTCCAATATGGTCCTCCGGAATCTGGACAACCTTAAATTTCTCATTTACTTCTTCTGGTGTAAGAACTTGGTAAGCTATTCCCTTCTTGCACGACTCTACGACCTGCAGGATGTAGGTGTGTGTGAGTGAAATATAAAACTCATATAGTCAATAATCCCAATAAGAAGAACGAAGTATATGAGACTGATAATATACATATTCGTATACAGACAGTCAAAGATGTGCGCGTGTGGCTTTGATGTGTATCCTTGTTATAAAATGATGTCAGATGTGTGTCACTATATAATACTGATGACTACGCGGCTTTGATGATCCTTCTTAGTAAATATATACAACGACGCAATCTCTGTACCTCTCTCTATGTATCCTGAGCTAAATTTAGTTAAACTGTATACAAGCCTTACTATATGTGATAAAATATTATTTTTGAGTTGGTTAATTCAAGTAGATAGAAATATTATCTAAACATTACCTGTAGATAGACCTGTACCTATATAATATTAAACACATTTTAAGTATCTTTTTCATGCATGTACATCGGTCGTCGATAGTTAGTTGTATTCATATACATACATATATACATATAATATGTAGGTTGGGAATCATCTTTACTGGACAACATTACAAATGCGTGCAGAATATATGTCAGTTGTATATATTATATGAATATGCATTGTTATATACATGTACAGTGTCCACACACACCTGTTGGAGATCATGGTGCTCTTTGTGGCCGAAATCAAGCTGCCCCGTTGGGAAATATACCTTGTCCGAGGCCTCAATTTGAGCTTTTTCCCATAGATGCAGCGACATTCTGGCCATGAGAGCGTAGTAATGCTCCGGATAGGTGAGCCTCAGGGTTCTAGATTCGCCGTGTGACGATCCTCTCTGGTGCAGGAATCGAACTGCTCGATGAGGATGACGGACCTGCCCCTGCGTGCGAGCTCCACCGCCGTACACAGCCCCATGATCCCGCCCCCCACAACTGCTGCATCGTACACTCCCTCCATGGCCACACCTTTTAAAATTCAAAACCACTGCATTTAGGGTTCTGTTTATTTGGCATTAACCATTATGAGCATATCTTAATGAGGTCAATTTTATATTACATAGATTAGTTTACATCACGCGCATAAAAGGACACGTGTTATCTTCTTTATAGCTAATATCAACCCTAGAAATAGTTTTGCAGCTGCAATACAGGTGTACTAGTTAAAAGTCATACTACCGTCAAAATAGCATACGCTTGGAAACACACACGCATCAATCCCATGCCCTTACTCTGTGTGTGTGACAAACATAAGTTAGTATTTTAATTGATAATAAGAGAATTATATCTGTAGATCCTCATGAAGTCCCATCAATTCTCTGGCATTGCTCCTTGCATGAGGTAAACCATCCCTTAAGAGATTCTTTTGCCTTGTTTATCACCGCTGAACACGTCCCGGATGTCTCTGCATATATACATATGTCCATGACATACGTCTATGTGTGTGGGTGTGTATTTTACTATACACGACAAAATATAATTTTTATTTAGAAAATCGCCTTCAGATTCCTTGAGTAAGTAGAATGATTGTATAGCTTGTTGGGTTTGCAACGGAGGCTGATACTGCAACAGATTTTGACGATTCTGTTTAATAAAATCAAATTAATTCTAGAATTTTATAATTCACTTACTTCAATAATCAGTGATTAGTTTATTTATAAGGTTTCTCAGGGTACTGACTAGCACAAATAGTCCATCCGATATTTGTTGCACTTTCAAACTAAAATGGGAATATTTATAGTTTCAACTTATAATAATTAATAATTTTAATTAGTTAATTAATATTTAATAATTAATTAATCTTTATTACATGATTATTCTTTAGAGTATTTATATTTCAACAAAGAATGAAATATACTTGATGTCAACCTCAAAGTACATGCAAGTCTTTTGCAACTTTGGTGCTGATTGTAATGTCTTTAATGTTTTTTTTGTTATTCACCCGTATTGAATGGATTTAATGTTATAGTTTTTACTACAACTTTATTTTACTTTGGACATATGTTTAGTGCACTTAAATGTTTAGGGGTAATTTGGTTGGTTGTCATTCGAAAAACTTGAAGTGAATGTAACATTTACCTTATAAGAAACTCTTGCCCTCGTTTTTTGTCTCAATTGAGTTACTAATTAATTTTAGTGAGTTCGGCATGTTAAATATGGTTAGAAACACCCTTAGGGTTGACCAAACCCTCCACGCTCATACATGAAAGGCTCATTATGTAATAGGTTAAGGTTTAAAAATTAGGGTAAACTCACCAAGTATATTCCTATTCAAAATGATATTCCATGCTAGCCCACTTTATAAAATAGGAAAATAGGTGAGGGGTTCTTAATTATATATATTAAATAAGATATGTAATGAGAGTTCCTGGGTTCATAATTGAATTTGTTATTCTTATATTAATGCAAGCTTTAACTTGTGTCACAACCCTGTATTATATCACCTAACAATAGGGGTAATATTAGCAAATTCATGATTGGAAGGTCTTGTCGGAGTGAATTTTGAAAAGGTTAAAGGTTAAGGCATGTCTCTAGGCCTCCTCTCCTCCATATTAAGCTAAGAGTAGTGTCAGAGTTTTAACCCAAATGGCCAACATGTGGTTGCTAAGTGGCCATTCAGCGTCATCACCTTGTGTGAGCAACACTAAGTCTTTCAAGATAACCCTAAAAGTCTGACTCAAGGGCCCAATTAAGCAAAAGACATAGAGTTCTACCCTAAGTCCCCTAGAATGACCATCCCTTGAACCCTAAGGATAACCCGAGTAAACTTTAAGATCATATCCCAGTAGACCTAGATTGGCTCATGCCCTAACCACAAAGGAGATGTGTTTCACACATACCCCGTGATAGAGCTAAGGCATCGTCACTTACCCCTTGAGGAATCACCCTCATTCGGAGTACAACCCCTTTAGGGCGACAAGGGGTACCCTAACCACGACTAACCCCTAAGGGTTTGGGTGGCCAAGTCATACCCTAGACCTAGGGTTAATACTTAGTGAGGACAGAGTGTGCACCGTAGGCAGACACAAGTGTTTTACTAAACAAACTCCCTAAGGCTAGGTTTGGATAACCCTAAGTACATGACCTTGCGAGTGTTTCACGAAAAGGCTCATGCTAACAAGCTTAGGTTGTTCAACCCTTGGATTCCAAGGAGAACACCCCTAGCCAAGTGTGCCTAAGCACACCTAGTTACGAGACCTAACCTCCCTTGAGCAAATGCCCAAGGCTTAGCACCCTAGTGCGAGCACAAGCATGTGTTTTAAGTATCCAACCCCTTGGCGACAAGCCCATGACACAACCCCAAAGGGCGTGCCTCAGCGTTGTATCGTGTGACATCTAGCCCAGTGTCACATCTCCATGTGATACTGCCTTCCACGATGTTGCCATAGCCCTTAGATTCGAGAGTTGCACCAAGTGCCACAAACGTGGCTCCTAAATGCCAACTCTAGAACTCCTTAGTGAACCCTTAGGCACTAGGTAATGTGAACATGTTAAACAAGATCCCACTTCCACAATTGGACAAGGACACGGATGTGCCTTACTTGGCCGTGAGTGCTACACCTAGCTTGACGTGGAGGAGGAGGCTGGAGACAAGTCTCAACCTCAGCCTCTTGGAACATGCATTCCGACAAGACCTCCCAGGCATGGATTCGCCAACGTTAAGGGTGTGCTACCCTGAAGGTGGGACATACCCCTGTCATTTGGAAGTTAGGGCGGCACAATAGAGGGTTGTGCCTTAATGACACAAGCTAAAGCTTGCATCGGTAGAAGAGAAACGAACTCAGTCATGAACCTAGGAGCTCTCCTACTCATACTCTATCTTATTTATGTGACAGATCCCCCTTTTTTCCTAAATGTGTATGTGGGCTGGCATGAATTTAGCTAGCCCTTTATTAAGTTAATGAGAGATAACTCTAACCCTAAAACCCTACCCAATTTTTAGGGCATGGGTTAGAGCAACCCTAGGGGTGTTCCTAACCCTACTAAACATGTCGAACTCATCTACATTAACCAATCAGCCTAATTGGGACGTCAAAACTGGGGGTGGGTTTCTATAAGGTAAGTTTTAGATTCGCTTAGAATTTCCTACAAATACCTAATGACACTCAGCCGGACCATCACTAGATACCCAAGTGCACTAGGTGGGCCTGTTTCATACTACATCTAGGGTCCATCAACATAGTACAGTAGGTAACAATAGTTAACGTCCAAAATAAAGGGTCAAGTCATAGTAAGAACTATGACAAGTAGAATTCACAATTAAGTAGGGCACATATGTGTTCTTATCCCATTGTGGACATGAGATCTTTGATTACAGGTATTCTTTACCATATTATTTTTAAGGGTTCACAAAGGGGCTTTAGAGTTGACGTCTGCGAGTCATGTTTGTGGCACCTAAGTGTAACTTTTGAGTTAGGGACTATGACGAGATAGCCCACATTTTGAAACAATGTCACATAAACATGTGACACTAGGTTAGATGACAAATGGAGCATTCTAAGACGATTGTTGAGGTTGTAGACTATTTTTTAACTCATTTTATAAAGGATGAACTTTAAGTTTAGAGACTTATGTGAGTTTGATCTAGCTTGATAGTTCTCTAAAGCATGGTGAGAGACTTGGTTGAGTTGAACCATGCCAAGTCAAAGGTCAGTGTCAAGCCACAATCCAAGAACAAGGAAGCTTGACTCAGGAGTAGGACAAGGGAGCTTGACTCAAAAAGCAGGACAAAGAGCAGGACAAGGAGCATGACAGGAACTAGGAACTTAGGAGCAAGATAAGGAGCAGGACAGGAACTAAGAACTCAGGAGTAGGACAAGGAACTAGGAACTTAGGAGCAGGACAAGAACTAGGAACTCAAGAGCACGACAGGAACTAGGAACTCAGGAGTAGGACAAGGAACTAGGAACGCAGGAGCAAGACAAGGCATAAGATAGGAATTAGAAACTCAAGAGCAGGACAAGACGCAGGACATTAACTAGGAACTCAGGAGTCAGGAGTAGGATAAAAGGGAGCTTGACTCAGGAACAGGACAAGGAGCAGGACATGAACTAGGAACTCAAGAGCAGGACAAGGCGCAGGACAGGAACTAGGAACTCAGGAGTCAAGAGTAGGACAAGGGAGCTTGACTCATGAGCAGGATAGGAAGTAGGACATGAACTGGAGCAGGACAGGAACTAAGAACCAAAAGCAGGATGAGAACCAGGAATAAGATAAGAGCAGGAGGCAAGGAGCAAGACAAGAATAAGACAAGAACAAGGAACAAGAATGATCGTAGAATGACTGGTGTTGATAGTAATTGATTGTACAACAATTAGGCCGGAGCTTTTATGCTCACAACTCTAAGAGCTAATCTGGTCATGAGCCTAATCTAGTCATGAGCTAAAAATGGTGACCCTTATCCTGAAGGTATATCCTATAGGCATATCCTATAGGTATATTCTATAGGAATATCCTATAGTCATATCTTGTAGGTATATCCTGTATCCTATATTCTGTATCCTATATTCGAAATTCTGCATTCTATATCGGGTTGTGACAGCACCTCCTTTTTAAAAGACGGGTTTCGTGATTCTTAGGACCTGGTTTAGCAGGATAATGCCGATGGAAGGCAGCAACCTTGAAAGAAGCAAAAAGTAAATTGGATGCAGGTTCCCAAGTGCGATCGGTAGGCAAATAACCTTTCCAATCCACCAGGTATTGAAGTTGGCGACGATGAAGACGAGAATCCAAGGATGGCTACAACTTCATACTCAGGTTCATCGTTAATGACCATATGAGGGGGAAGAGAAGAAGCACAACTAGGAAGAGAAGAAGGATGATATGGCTCCAACAAAGAGGTGTGAAACACATAATGAAGTTTCACCGTAGATGGTAACTCGAGCCGGAAAGCTACAGGATTGACCTTAGCCGCAATCCTGTAAGGGCCCAATCGTTGAAAATCCAACTTAGAAGAAGGCCTGTTGGTGCGAATATGCCGACAAAGAAGCCACACAAGATCACCAATCTTGTATGCAGGTGCCGATTGACGGTGAGCATTAGCATGATGTTTGTACCGTTCCTGTACCTGTTGAAGATGAACCTGGAGATCATCATGTACCTGATGAAGATGTTGGAGACGATCCTGTACTATAGGAGTGAAAGAAGGAGAAGCAGGAGGAGCAAAGTCAAAACGTGGATGATAGCCTATAAGAGAGAAAAAAAGGTGTTTGGCCTGTAAATGTGTGAACGGAGTTGTTGTAGGCAAACTCTGCCATAAGAAGAAGGTCCAACTAGTTGTCATGTTGGTAATTGATAAAGTAACGAAGATATTGCTCCAAGCTTTGAATCGTACGTTTTGACTGCCCATCAGTTTGTGGATGATATCCTGAAGAAAGATCCGCTTTAACTTATAAACTTCAGAGAAGCTCTCTCCAAAATTTAGATATGAATTGTGGGCTTTTATTAAAAATAATGTTCTTAGGAAGACTATGATGTTGAAAAACTTCGCGGATCACCAACTCAATAGTTGTCTGACATGTAGCTGTCTTGTTACATGGTAGGAAATGAGCTTGTTTGGTAAAATAGTCAACCACCACAAGAACTGCATCAAATCCACGAGGAGGAAGATCTGTGAGGAAATCCATAGAAATGGACCTCCAAGGAGCAGAAGGAACAAGAACAGGTCGAAGAAGACCAGAGGGTGCGTGACGAGGCATCTTCGACCTGTTGTAGGTGTCACAACTCCGTACAAACTTTTCTACAAAACCTCGCAACCCAGGTCACCAATAGTTGTGAGTCACCAACTCAACTGTCTTGGCCACACCAAAATATCATGTAGCCGGGGTATCATAACAATCATGTACCACGCGAGTCCTGTAAACACCAACATGAATGTACAGGAGACCTCTTGGTACAGGAGTCCGTCCTATATGGCGAACAACTTGTAGTCTGAACGGGAACTGGAAGAAGAGGAACTTGCAATGTCAGGATTAATGTGTGAGAACACATTCTTTGCCAAGTCGTCTGTAGCCAATTACAAATGGATGTTCTGTACAAGAGTTGAATCTGCTGGAGCCTGATGAACCTGTAGTGCTAATGAACTGACAGGAGGTGAATCAGGAGTGGAAAGAGCCTGCGGATGTGCTGAGGAACTAACATAAGATGAATCTTATCGAGGAGGAATCTTCAACACTGATATAGGATTGGAAGAACCCTGTACAAGAATCCGGGAATTTACAGGAGTGGAGAGAACCTGCGGATGTGCTAAGGAACTGACATGAGGTGAATCCTGTCGAGGAGGAATCTTCAACACTGATACAGGAGTGGAAGAACCCTATACAGGAATTCGTGAACTTGCAAGAGTGGAGAGAGCTTGCGGATGTGCTGAAGAACTAACATGAGGTGAATCCTGTCGAGGAGGAGTCTTCAACACTGATACAGGAATAGGCACAGTCAATCCTGTAGCTTGTACTGGGACGTATCCTACACGCAAGAAGGTACAAAATTGATCTTGGCTGCCAGAAAGGAAAACGTGAGCGTCCTAGACCTCCAATCGATTTGAAAATTTGCAACCACGAACCATGGCATGCCCAAAAAGATGAGAGTCGACCGAGTCTTGATCAAGTTGAAGAAAATCAAATAGTTGAATGCGCCATGACTGCAAAAGAGAGGTGTGGTAGCATGAATAACTGCGCCTGAAGTAATCAGACGACCATCGGCCACCTCTACAGGAACTGCACACTTCAACTTCACCACCAGAATGCCATGTTGAGTTGCAAAAGTGTCATCCATGAAGCATGCATTTGCACCAGTGTCTAACAGGGCAAACTCTTGAGCTCTCGATTTTGAGGCGAATGTGTACAGGAAACTTGAGTGATGGAATGGTATGAGCAACACTAATGGAGCATGCACCTATGTCCAACTTTGCGGCTCCTAGACATAGTGGACATTGAATTTCAGCTTCAACTTCACGCGTTTTGAACTTCCTGGCTTTAGCAGGACATTCTGCCACCTTGTGTCCTGCTTCACCACAATACAAGCATAAGTTCTCACCACGATGATGGTTCTTCTCCGCAGCTGAAAGTGGACCACGCTTGTATTTCTCAACTTCCATAGGGACTATTCCAAAAGGTGTCGCAGGAACATGTGCTACAGCTGCAAGATTGGCTTGCAAGAACTACTGACGGGATTTTTCTTGAAGATGCTCGAACAAACGATTGTCGCAGCGAACGGCTTGTTGCATGATCTCTGCTAATGTTTGGGCATCCAATAACGTATGGAGAAGTCCGTCACGTCATCCCTCAACCCAAAATAGAAGTGTTCAATCAATGTAGTCTCGTCCCATGGAATGTTCTTGCTGAAATTCGGAAGCATAGATGGAAGTTGGTCGGAATCCTTGTGTGAGCTTCCTTAACTTTGTGCATGCGGAATGGTACTTATTGGGATCTCCAAAGTAGGTTTTAAAGGCAGTCACGAAACCTTCAAAGTTTTTCATCAATGGGTCATCACGCTCCAGAAAAGGGGCAACCTAAGCCCGTGGAGATCCAACTAGTAAGGATGTCAAAAGGCTAATCTTTTGTGCATCAGTTGAGTAGCAGCGTGGTTGCATGCGGATCAAAAGCCTGATCTGATTCAGGAAATCTTGAAAATCAACGTGATTGCCATTGAACTTCTTTAGCATGCTGATATTTGGTTCTAAAGAAGAATTCAATGAAGAGGAAATCATGGATGTTTGAGAGAGAGCCTGCGCAGCAGCCTTGGAGGATGCATCAGCAGCTGCATGCACCACGTTGGTGGAACCTTGCAGATCTGTGGCCATTTGGCGCAAAGTGGCCAGCTCATGAAGCAACATTTGATGCTCACGTTGAAATTGCTCAAAATCTGCCATGATCATGAAAGAAAGAAAAAGGAGAAAAACGAGGAGGGAAAAAAAAAGTAACTGAAAATTGGAGAGCTATAAAAGCAATTACTATTAAACTGTCAAGCCACGATCCAAGAACAAGGGAGCTTAACTCAGGTGTCAAGCCACGATCCAGGAACCAGGAAGAGAGCAGGATCCCAAGAACAGGAAGGCTTGACTCAGGAACAGGACCGAGAGTAGGACGGAACTAGGAACAGGAACAGGACGGATCCAAGAGCAAGACAGGATCAGGATAGGATTCGGGAGCAAGACAGGATCCAGAAATAAAACAGAAATAGGACAGGATCCGAGAACAAGACAGGAGCAGGACAGGATCCAGGAGCAGGACAAGAAACAAGAGCGAGACAGGAGCAGGACAGGAAACAAAACAAGAACAAGACAAGACGAGATTGATCGTAGTAAGACTGGTGTTGATAGTAATTGATTGTACAACAATTAGGTCGGAGCTTTTATGCTCACAACTCCAAGAGCTAATCTAGGCATGAGTGCTAAAAGTGGTTGCATGCATGCAAAGTGACTGCAAGATGAGTCCACATGTCCCTTATCCTCTAGGCATATCTTGTGGCATATCCTGTAGGAATATCCTGCAACCGTATCCTGTGTCCGGAATCCTGGTAGGAATATCCTATAGGAAAGTCTTGCAACTCATATCCTGTATCCGGAATCTTGTATCCTGCATCGGGTCATGACATCAGGAGTAGAACAAGGGAGCTTGACTCAGGAGCAAGACAAGGAGCAGGATAAGAACTAAGAACTCATGACCAGGACAAGGAGCATGACAAAAATTAGGAACTCAGGAGCAGGACAAGGAGTAGAACAGGAACTAGGAACTCAAGAGCAGGACAAGGAACTAGGAACTCAGGAGCAGGACAATGAACTAGGAACTCAGGAGCAGGACAAGGAACTAGGAACTCAGGAGCATGACAGGAACTAGGAACTCAGGTGTAGGACAAGGAGTAGAATAGGAATTAGGAACGCAGGAGTAGACAAGGCACATGACAGGAACTAGGAACTCAGGAGCAGGACAAGGCGCAGGACATGAACTAGGAACTCAGGAGTTAGGAGTAGGACAAGGGAGCTTGACTCAGGAGCAAGATAAGGAGCAGGACAGGAACTAGGAACTCAGGAGCAGAACAAGGTGCAGGATAGGAACTAGGAACTCAGGAGCAGAACAAGGTGCAGGATAGGAACTAGGAACTCAAGAGTCAAGAGTAGGACAAGGGAGCTTTTGACTCAGGAGCAGAATAGGAAATAGGACAGGAACTAGAGCAGGACAGGAACTAAGAACCAGGAGCAGGATGAGAACTAGGAACAAGACAAGAGCATGAGGCAAGGAGTAAGACAAGAACAAGACAAGAAGAAGGAACAAGAATGATCGTAGAATAAATGGTGTTGATAGTAATTGATTGTACAACAATTAGGCCGGAGCTTTTATGCTCACAACTCCAAGAGCTAATCTAGTCATGAGTCTAATATAGTCATGAGCTAAAAATGGAGACCCTTATCCTATGGACCCTAGGACTTGGAGTTGAAACAAAGTGCATTTAGTTCCCCACACTAAGATAGAAAGTGAGTCCTATCACCCAAGGGTGGAATCGAAATAAATGTTTACGAGCCCCTTTGGATATCCAATGAGAAAGATGAGGAGTACTTGCTTAAACAAATGAAACATGTGATGGAAAGGAGGGATGCCTCCACTAGTCAAGAGGGACACCTCTATTAATAAATAAGGGAAACCTTAATGCAAAGAAGTTGAAAAGGGGGGATGACCTATAGGTGGAATAAGGGCCTCGCGAACCCTTGTTACATTCGATATGGAAATTCCCCCAAGTTGGTGAAGACACCAACTTGAGTGGAAACGTGATGTATGTTACACCCTTTGGACCTCAAACTAACCATTAGGATTTATGAACTAACACTTGGCCTTAAGAAGTTGGGTTAGAAATTTGGGTTAGTGGATTGACCCTTGGAAAAAGACAACATGGGTTGGAAATGCAAGGTACCATGTGGGAAAACACGAGAGACAAAGTCCTAGCAGAAGAGGAAAGATAACCCAAGTTAGGGTTTTTGCAACCTTAACCCGAAAATGAGAAAAGTGGTTATGAAGGTGGATTACTACATGGGAAACATGCTCCCTTGAATGACGCTTGTGTGCTCAAATAGGGCTTAGGGTCAACCCCAACCCATAGGCCAAAAAAAGTATAAACATGTTTATTTTGTCATGAGAACCATGGATGCAAGTTGTAATTAAAATGGGCATGGCTATAGTCCCATTTCCTAATAATTAGCAATTTTAGCTATTTAATTAGCATTTTTTAATATTAAAGGAATATTCTTTAGAATATATGTTTGAAAACAGAATATTCTTTAGAATATTCTATTTTGTATTCAACCCTTTAATAAATTATAGCATTCATTGAACAAAAATTAATATTAAATTATATAATATATTGCCTAATATAACAATTAAGGAAGAGCATAAGAGGTACATTATATAAATATTAATGTTGTTATTAAAATATTAATATTTAAATATAACATTATTAATTAAAAATTTGTAATAGTAATAATATATATATAATATACAAAATCCTATAATAATATAGTTAAGTAAACAATTTGGTACTATTATTAAAGAGTTTATAATAATTATGAATATTAAATATATGATATTTTATAATTTTGTAATTGCTTTAAGCTTCAGAAAACATACATTCCTTTGTAGTTTTGTTAATTGTGACTTTATCAATGCTTCTTAACATCCACCCATATCGAATGAATTTAACATTTATAAAACATGCTAGGTCTTTTTGATTGGGAAACCATGTTTTCTCTAGGCATCCATTATATCTTTTGCTCTCCTTCTCATGTCGCCTTTTTTGTGGTTTGAACTATGCAACTTTAACAATACTATTTTTTGTGATTACTTCAGGTATGTCGATAATTTGACCCATCCAAATAGGTTGATTATATGACGCATTTGGAATAATGAAAACCATCATTAGTTTTTGAAGATCCTGGCAGCAATAAAGTATGCTTTAGGTTTTTGGTTCCTTTGTCCAACAAAGTGTGGGGTTTGCACTTCCACATCACTACTGGCTTCTATGTCGTCTGTGCTCAGTGATGTCATTTCAATCTCCTCTCGCCACCTTGTTTTAGGCCAAAAAGGGTGTTGCAATTCTGTACTTGTGACAGTAGGCCCTTCCAACTCTCGAACAACAGTCTCCCAATAGTCGACCACATGCTTATATAGTTCTGAGTAACCAGTTGCCTTATCAGAATTCTTTGGCATCGATTTTTGAACCCATGCCACATATTTTTTGATGCCATCAATAATAACCTCTTGTTCCTTGAGCTGGGCACTCAATGGAATAGGGTCTGGTTGTCCTTCTGGGAGAAGTGGCTTTCCATTCTCTCCACTTTTGAAGAGCATTAACCCTCTTTCGGTAACCACTCCTGCTCTGATGGCCGTAACTTGTACTGCATAATAGGTATACCATCTCGTATGGAGAAAAAGAATTGTAGCGGCACAAGGTGACCAACTAAAGAATCACTCCCTCTTTTATATACTCCTTGAGAAATTTTTTGAAGTCTGGCACCTCAGTCACAAGCAAAGCACAACTTTTTTTGGAGATGCAATTTTCAAAAAGATTCATCATATGCGGTAAGGTAAGTGCACTTGTCCTTTTTGTAGAGTTGGAGACCTTGCTGAAGAACGCATCAATATCTTCATGAGTGTGACCAACCATAAGAAAACTGAGCGTGATTGTTTCAAACACACCTTTGGCAACAAGCATTGACAAGTATGCTAGCACATATCTAGAAAATAAAAGTAAGTATGAGCTTGAGAAACCCTTAAGTAAAATGATTTACCTATTTTTGTTCTCGCCTGCACAATTATCCATCTGTAAAAGCAAATGACGAGGAAGCTTATTTGATGTTGAGGACACATGTACACTATTTGAGCTAGATCCCTCCACTGAACCTGAACTCTCAACAGGGCCATCTGTTTTTTGTGCAGGCTGCTGACAATGCCTCTCATATTCCCAAGTAGCCTCAAGTGCAGACGTGTTCATGAGAGCATTATGTAAAGGTTGAAGGTGTTGTTTCTTCACTTTGAGATCACTGATAGGACTTGTCTGTGAGTGGGCTTCAAGGTTTCTGAAACACATGGCCAACGACCCAATAGTGAAATTGGAGTCGCTAGACCAATGTGGAAGTGAAAAGTGTCCATATGACTCACAACCGTGTCCATGTGTTAGCACACCTGTCAATGAAATCGGAAGTTTCATGACATTTCCAAGGCACTTTGGTGTTGCAACGAGCTTTGGAATGCTGGTCTTTGAATGATCCATCTTGTCATGGATCAAGCACAGGTACTCTGATGGGCGTGACACAGAAAGCATGCGGTGTGCATAGTACTGAGACCGGCAAGTTTGTTGTGCAATCATGTGGGCCTCCATCTTCTTTTGAATGGCAGTGATCTCCACCAAGGTTTTTGCACAAGCCTCTGCAGCCTTCAATGATGTACAAGTGTCACACTTGGAAAAGCTAGAGTGTTTTGCAATCTCCACATCCTTAAAATGAGTATTCCATATGTTGTTGAAGGTACCAGTGCAGATTGCTTCCCATCAACTGAGGCACTTGTTCACATGTTCACACAGCTTCAATTGAGTGTAGATGAAGGCAAAACCTTGAGATTTTCCCTGACCCCTGCATTTGTGGTTCGGCATTTGTGAGGCATCCTGTCTGCATTTGCTTCCACAAAAGCCTTGAGTATCTCTATGGCTGCCATAATGTGAGAGCGGGTTTTGACCAAGCAGTGTTCCCATGTACTGAGGTTCGCGCTCCATCTAGCCACTCATCCCTCCGACGGTAGAACGTGGTCTTTGGGATCCCGTATATACTGTACCAAGCTTTGAAGCAGATGGCCACCTTATTAAATACCATGGATGTACTCTGATAACCTGTGTCCGAGGCCATTCCATCAATACACCCAGTTAGTGCAGCATATACAAACTCATGCCTTTGCTTTTGGGTGAGCGTACGAAAGACATGTCTACATTGGGTAATTTCATTCCGGTCTGCCATCTGACAACACTTCTTCTTGCAGCAGTCAATCGTGGAAATGCTCGTAACACTTTCGGAAGATGTAGGATCCATCTTACCCTCTTGCTGAAACTTGCAGGGGAAGATCTGCAACCCATGAATCGCCTTTTTCTTACAATAGGACCAATGCAAGGAACCTCTTCAAATATGAGTTGTTCTTCCGGGTTGTTATTATTGAAATCCAACCCAGAATATGTTGAACCATCTTGCCGTCTTAATTCAGATGTTCGCCACCTCACGAGGGATCCAGGATGCAAAGTGCCATTAGGTGAAACTCTGTCACAACTACACCCACGAAGTCGGACCCTAGTTTCTCTTCTGACACTGCTTCCATTGGATTTATAGCTGTGATGATGCCTCTCCCAACCTCAATCTCATGAAGAAAGAGAATCACCTCATCCATCACAGCAGGCAAGCCATCATCTGGAAAACTCGTGCTACTGTTTGTTTGTGACTCTGTATATTCTGTGTCAGCCTTGACTTCATCCAAATTCCACAATACAGGAGAACCCTCCTCAAATTCCATTCCAGGAACCTCAACATGCTTGAAAATGGTGTTCACCCATACGTACACACAAGATCCTTGGGCAATATTGTGACATGATGCATTATCATCTCGAACTTCCACAGTTCCAGTGCCAACTATCTCGTTGTTCCGAAGAAGACATACTTTATCTCCAGTATTATACATATTGTCCTGCACATAAATAATTGTGTTATTTATGATATCTGTTTATGCAATATTTTAAGAAATCATAACTGCGTTGCTTAATAATATGCATGTGCAATAATACATAATTATATAAAATAATATCTCATGCTTTATTAATACAACTGATGGGCGGGATTAATCCCGCCCACGACTCCCTGAGAGGAACGTCGGCGGGATTAATCCCGCCGAGACTCTACCCCTTCGGAAGGAGTCGGCGGGATTAATCCCGCCGGACTCTACCCCTCGGAGAGAGTCCGGGATTAATCCCGCCGTCGACTCTACCCCATCGGAAAGAGTCGGCGGGATTAATCCCGCCGTCGACTCTACCCGGAAAGAGTCGGCGGGATTAATCCCGCCGCTTCCTCCGCGAGGAAGATCGGCGGGATTAATCCCGCGCCGACTCTCCCATCGGAGAGAGTCGACGGGATTAATCCCCGTCGATTCTCCTCCCGTGAGAGTCGGCGGGATTAATCCCGCCGTCGGTACTTCCCTCGTCGGAGAGAGGGGGATTAATCCCGCGCCGGTACTTCCTCGTCGGAGAGAGGCGGCGGGATTAATCCCGCTGCGGACTCCCTCCAATGAGGAAGTACCTGCGGGATTAATCCCACTGCCGGATCTTCCTCGTCGGTGAGAGTCAGCGGGATTAATCCCGTTGCAAATCCCTCCACGAGGAAGAGGGGCGGGATTAATCCCACCCACAACATTGATGACCGAGAATAGGCGGCGGGATTAATCCCGCCCACAACACTGACGACGGAGAATAGGCGGCGGGATTATCCCGCCCACAACTCTGACGACGGGGAATGCGGCGGGATTAATCCCGCTCACAACTCTCTCCGAAGTTATGATTTCAAAGAGATTCATGATGAATTCTGTCCATAAATATATTAAAAAAGAAAGTGGTGGCAAGATTAATCCCACCACCCCTTCTCTGCCTCCTAAATGGTTGGTGAGATTAATCCCGTATATACTCTTTCTATAAATTCAAGTAACTCTTTATCAATTGAGAGAGTTATTGGTGGGATTAATCCCGCCGCTCTTTTTAAGAGGCGGAGAAGCATTGCCTGGACTAATTCTGCCATAGCTATCAAAGAGATGGTGGCGGGATTAATCCGCAAAGAGGCGAAAAAAAATGACCGGATTAATTTCGCCGCCCCGGCTAACTGAGAATATTAAGTTAAAAGTATATTTAAATGGGATAAATCCCTAACAGCATATATTGTAATCCTAATGCATTCCTAAATCCCTAAATTCTAAAATTTAAAGAGAGAATGTAAGAGAGTGAATCTTTATAAATATATCTAAATTTGTTTATAATACTTGTAAAAAGCACTGAAAGTGCCGTGCTTTCCTATAACAATAGCGCACCCATTTAATATCGCTCCTGAGCTGATCATTAAGAAGAAAAAAAGAAAATCTGAAGAGTGAAAAATAAAGAAATGAAGAAACCCTTGCCGGAGAAAGAACCAGATCTGAATTTGAGTGGGAAATTAAATACATTTTCAAATTTACATGTCAGACTGATAATACTTATGTCAGAAATTCAAAATTTTTGAAAACAAAAAAGAAAATTTAAAATGAGTTGAAACAAATAACCGACAGTCTGACATATATACTCTCCAATTCTAATGAGTGTTTTAAAATTGCATTTAATGTCATTCAAGTGCTTCAAGCTATTTAATATTACGAAATTTTTGTAATTATTTTACATTCTTAATATTCAAGTATATATTAAGTTTATATTATATATATATTAATATATATATATATATAATATATATATATACACTAATACAATTAAATAAATTGATATATTATTATATATCATTTAAAATATATTCATAGTTCTGTTTTATTATATTATTTTCTTAATATTCCAATATTAAACCTAATTATCATAATTAATTAGTCTTATTCTTAATTATCTCAAGAATTATTTTACATTTGTATATATATGGCATTTTCTCAATTAATTTCTTATTATTTCAAGAATATTCCTATAAACCTTATTATCAATATTTAAATTAATATATATTTATTAAAACTATATATGATATATATTAGATAAAATGATGTATTATTATGTATAATTTAAAAATATATTCATAGTGTTATATTAATATCATTTTCTTAATTACTTGAGTAATTAATCTTCTTTATATTAATGCGATATTCTTTATTATTTTCTTATTATTCCAAGAATATTTCAATATTAAACATGATTATCATAATTAATTTAGTTAATTATCAGTACTTGATCTACATTTGTATATATTAATGGGATTTTCTCAATTAATTTCTTATTATTTCAAGAAATATTTTAATGTTAAACCTATTATCAATATTAAATTAAATTATATATTATTAAAACTATATATGGATAATATTAGAAATAAAATCATATATTATGTATAATTTAAAATATGTTCATAGTGTGTTTATTAATTATATTATTTTCTTAATTATTCGATGTTTGTTTTGCACACATATATAAAACACAATCATAAATTTATATATACACGTGCACACGCATTAGAAGCACTTACAGAGACACATATGCACACACATGCCACATTGCCCTAAACCAAACTTGAGAAATTATATTATTGCTTATTTATTGAAAAACATCATGTTCAACGCATGTATGATCTATATGTACTCAGTTTGTGTGTACGTAACACATTGAATTTACACATGTAATATATATGTATGTTGTGTGTATACACGTGTGTATGTATATGTGTACTAATATATGCAATGTGTACGATTTTCATTTGTTAACACTCTATCTCTTCTGTCATACATACACAGTGTCACCATGCATAATCCCTTCTCTCATACATACACACCATGCATGATCATGATCATAATATGTAGCCTGTCTCTTCTTTCATACATACACAGCCGCATGATCCATAATATGTACTGATGTTACAATATTATGTAATATGTATAATGTATATCTGTGTATAACATTCACTCATCTCATACATAAAACACCATGCATGATCCATCCTAACCCTAAACCCTAAACCCTATGTAACACATTAAATTTACACATTAATATGTATGTATGTTTATGTGTATACACGTGTGTATGTATATGTGTGTACTAATATATGCAATGTGTATGAATTTAATTTGTTAACACTCTTTCTCTTTTCTCATACATACACACCATGCTATGCATGCATATGATTACCTCAAACATACACACCATGTGCCATAATATGATGCACTCATCTCTCATACATACACACCATGCATGATCCTGTACTCTGTTTCTTTAATATTAATATGTACTAATATGTATGTATGTCTATGTATATAATACTATGTGTGTATATATGTATCACTGCACGTAAAACTTTAACACTCTCATGGACACACACGTGTTAAACCCTTGCATGATTTTTATTTTTGGGGTGTATGTGATACACCCACGCACACGCACACGTTGATAATATAATGAAAGAATATTCATTTAGGGCGAATCTATAGTTTATTCTTTTTAGGGTTTAAGTATATTCTTAAAAGGAATATTCAATTAGGGTTAATATATATTCTATTCCTTTTAGGATTTTGGTATATTCCTAGGGTTTCAAGAAGTAAGGTGGCAAAGGCGACGGCTGTGAAATCTCCTTTTCTCTTTCACACATAGGTGAGATCTCTCTCTCTCTCACACGCACACTCTTGAGTTTATTTATTTATTTTTATTCACATATATATTTATATGTGTGTGTATCTTAATAATATAATTTAGATCTCTATCTCTCACACACACACGCACACTCGTATACATATACACACACACACACACACACACACACACAACACATATATATATATATATATCTGTGTGTGTTTGTGTTTGTGTATCTGTATAATTATATTAATTTATTAATTTTATCTTTGCACACGCACGCACACTCCTGTATAATTCTATTTCTCGCACACCTCTATAGTACATACACACACACACACACATATATATGTGTGTGTGTGTGTGTGTGTGTGTATTTATATAATTTTATTGATTTGTTAATTGTATCTCTCGCACACACACGCACACTCCTGTATATTATATATGTGTGTGTGTGTGTTTGTTTATCTGTATGATTTTATTTGTTTCACACGCATACACACGATATACATATACACATATATATATATACCTATGTACATATATACATACATATATTATATGTATCAGTATCTGTATAATTTTATTTATTTATCTATCTCTCGCACACACCCGCACACTCCTGTATATACATAGACATATACATATGTGTGTGTGTATTAGTATAATTTTATCTAATTTGTCTATCTCTGGCACACACATGCACTCTCCTACACACACATATACATATATATATATATGTGTGTGTGTGGTGTGTGTGTGTGTGTGTGTGTGTGTGTGTGTAGTGGCGGGATTAATCCTGCTGCTATATGGTTATCCCCTCGACAACAGGATTAATCTTGCGTTATATGGTTAGACCCTCGGCGGCGGGATTAATCCCGCCGCCCTTCAAGCAGGCTATTCGGTTAGCCTCATGAGCGGCGGGATTAATCTCGCCGCCATTTCAGGCAGGTTATTTGGTTAGCCTCATGAGCAGCGGGATTAATCCAACCGTCCATAAGGCTAATCGAAGAGCGGCAGGATTAATCCCGCCACCTACGCATGCCTTTGCAGAATCCGGCTGGATTTATCTCATTGCCATTGGCCTGTCTGAAGGCCTAGGCGGCGGGATTAATCCCGCCGGATTTCGCACAGGGCATTGGCGTCCGGCTGATTAATCCCGCCGCATAGCATGCCCTGTGCGGAATCGGGCGGGATTTATCCCGCCCAAAGGCCTGCCTGAAGGGCCTAGGCGGTGGATTAATCCCGCCCGATTTCGCACAGGGCATTGGCGTCCGGCGGGATTAATCCCGCCGCATAGACCCGAGTGAAGGCCTGGGGGGGATTAATCCCGCCGAGCCTTCAATGCCTGTTGGAGGATGAATCCCGCCACCCTTCCTTTTTTCTCCATTGGTGAGTCGGACCAATCCCAAACGTTTCTGTCTGAGACGTAGAAGGTTTACAACATACCAATGGAGAGACTGGGAAGGGTGGCGAGATTCATTTCAACATCCCTTACATGGTAATCCCGCCGCCTTTCTGGAGTCACTGAAGGGGTGTGCCAAATAAATCCTGCCAAGTTCTCTCTGAGACCGAGAAGGGTGGCAGATTAATTCCGCACTCCCGTTCAAGGCCTCCAGAAAGGTGGCGAGATTAATCCCGCCCACTCTTTCAGGAGGCATTGAAGGGGTGGCGAGATTAATCCCGCCGCACCTTCCATGTGAATATATATGTGTATTAGTATATATAAGTTGCATATCTCATTTTATTTACTTTTATCATCTTATCATAATATTTCGAGTAAAAGCTAGGAATCTATGTAAAACTGTCCAGAGCTCACATTTGTGGTGGTTCTAAAACGAAATGTTATCTTTCTTTTGCACTAGCACAAATGTGAGCTTTGGACAGTTAATTCCGTCCACTTCTCTCTGTGTATTATTTTTGTATATTCGGGTTTATACAAGTGTGTGTGCGTTTTTATATGATTTTATTCATAGTGTATTATTTTGCAGAAGGACGATTTATTAAACAAGGAGATCGAGTCATTAGTATGGAGTCGTCGTCAAATTCTGGGTAAGAATTAAAATAAAATCTGTTATACTCGGATATGTGTTTGAACTAATCATTTTTGTATTCAGATGTGGAATTGAGGTGACATTAAGAGAGAGCAGGAGAAGAGATGGGCAGGGGGATTCTGGAATCAACTTGGCCATATTTCAAACTAAACGGGAAGCGCATTGGAACAACCATGGTTGCTGTCAAACTAACCTCTGTCACATCGCATGGACAAGCAAAACAATGGAAAGTGGGTGTGCTAGTCAAGCATCCGAAAGCATGCTGTGAACCCAGATTGAACGATGCTCGACACATATGCCTTGTTCCATCCAATGTCACGTTCTCGGATCCAGAGGTCGCCAGTTACAACATTAATTTCGGGTGGTTTGTCGACTTGTGGATAATGACGTTCACGTGTTCACTAATGATGTTGACCGTGGAGTTCTTCTTCAACTCAACGAAAGCCCATCTATGGAGGGGATCCAACTGGATGTCTACTTCGAAGATCTTCAGACTCATCGAGTAGGTGTATTCTCAGCAGAGATTGCTTCACAATACAGAAAATCACAAGTGGAGCAATCGTCCCTCTTCACATTGAAGAAGAACACAGCGACATCATAAGGGAGATTGAGAGGGTGGCTTGGTCTCAGGTTCTTTACAGATCACGTTCAATTTGCTTAGAAAATTTCGGGAGCTGGAAGAGTGTGCCGAGAACATTAGAACAGCATCAATCGGGGATCACACATGTTGATTCGGATCGTAGAAGAAAATCATCGATCGTTTTGTCAGCTGCACCTGTGGCATCCATGCTGCAATAAGCCAAGGAAATGATGTTGGATGATAGGATTTACGAGTGTAGGGTTAAGTATTGCAGCGTCAACCCAAACTTCAATTACAGGCCACTCAACAGGAACGTGTAGCTGAGCTCATGGAGAAGATGAAGGACGACAATTCTTACACCGTTCCACATAATGCTGTTTTGTGTCATACTACGAGAAGAAACAAAGGCGCTGACAAAGTGTGGATCACAACACCGAACAAATGAGGAAGGTTCAGACGGAGAATAGAAAATCAAAGTACTACATCATTAGTGGCCAGCACACAATAACGGCAGCCCAACGACTTCTCGACGAACACAACAAAGGAACGATGGCAACAAAACTTTCCGAGCATACCCGTGAGAAGCTGACGAAAAGATCGGCGTTTTTAGCAAGGAATCTCACAATCGAGCAGTACCATAAGTTATCGCGGAATGGGACGCTGCAGACACCAACCACTACAACAGCAAAATATGGGAGAAGTTCAAACACACGCGAGCCGTGTGGGAATCTCTTCAGCGACCACAAAGAGCTACCGCAGGGAATACACAATCTGCGGACTACCGGGTAAGCAAATTGTTTGGGCGGGATTTATCTCGCCGGTATATTAATCTGTCTTTTTTCAGAGAGTTGAAGAAATTGTAGCAGTTGATTTTGCCCAGGTGGGCGGGAAGGAAACATCCTTTTTGATGATGTTGATTTCTTGTCCCGAGGATAGGATCTTTGCCAAATGGTTGGGGATTATGGAATCCTTTGCAAAAGGAACACTGAAAAGAAGCAGACAAGTGAAGAGAAGTCTGCAAAGAAACCCAGTAAGACGCCGAAGGCTAAGTCTGTTCAATCTATAAAGGATGTAGACAACGATTTCAAGCTCACATGGTTGAAGCCTTTAAATGGAACAACGATGGAGGAGATGGAAGTCTTGGCTGATTTGGTGATTGATGGCAAATTACAGATTAACAACAGCAGCCCACCTCTCCTTTTCATCTCAAGGCAATGGAGTTGAAGACGGTCAGGCACTTCAAGGAGTGGTTGGGAATACACTGCCACAAACTGGGTTGGACCTCGGCTTCAACATACGAAGAGGTCAGCAAATATTTGCATGTGACAAACGATGATATGCTTGTCGAATGGGTGAATCAATCGGAAGATCTGGGCAAGAATCTATTGCACGCCAACGCCAAAAGGAGAACATTGCGATGACGCCTTCTCTTATGGCAGTCCTTCAGCAGCGGAGAACCGAGTTGAACCTTATAAAGGAGGATGCTACGAATCACGACAAGCCCTACAGATGTTTGTTGTTGGATTCGGAGACTTTATGGGGTACCATCACTGCTTGTAGGAAACCGTTTCAATTGTTCGTGATGGATCGGCGGGTGTCAAAAAATCCTTCGACAGACAGGACATAGAGGATTTGGTGGAGAAACTTAGCCGTGCAAGCATGTACAAAGAAGGTATTTATTATTGAATTCATACTTGCACTCTTGACTGATATCTACGTTTTCAGGTATTTATTTCTTGATTCTTGCTCATGTCACCGATACCTTTGCCTTCCCTTCCAAGAGGAATAAACATCGTTGGACAGGATTTTATATGAATGATGCTGATCCGAAGTGCATTGATGTTGTTCACTTGGTTGTTAGGAATGCGCCAAACAATTTCAAACTTCCAAATGACTGGCCAGGCATCTGTTTGCACTCCAACGGCCCTGAACCTCCATCCGATACACCGATAGCTGAGAGTGACGTATTCGGCAATGTACGTTATCCAAACATTACAAGTCAAGCGGCACGGAGCATCGTCAACTTGATCAGGGGTCCTCACAGTGATGCGTGGGTTTTTGACTACTGCACTAGGGGGTCCGTCTTGAAGGAGTGTTACCTTCGGGATACATGTGTGTTTGCCGTTGAAAAGGATAAGACCATGGTTGAGGACCTGAACAAGTGGATAGAGAGGTTCTCAACTGATACCCCAACAAACCATAAGGAGTATTTGAGAAAGTTCCCTCCGATAAGTGCGATAGCTCTGAAGACGAATCTGGTTCAATGTCGGAGTCTGAGGACGAACTTCAATCAGATATTAGACCGGAAGTTATCTCGAGGAGTACAGAACATTCACACACTCCATTACCCATGGAAACATCAATAGAAGATAGAAGATCTTGAACCATCTCACAAGCGGCTTAGACCTTCTTCGCCTCACTCAGAAGGTAATAGCGAAGAAGAATTGTTAATGAGTTCTTAGAGTGACGAATAGTTGTAAATGAGTGTAACATAAGGCATTTTTGTATATTTCGTTTATATTTGTACAGAAAATAAATTCTCAAGGATTAATGAAGCTTTTAGTTCAAACATGGGTCACACATTAACAAGGTAAATAATATACCTTGATAATTTTAAGGTCAGCTAATTATCATTTTGCAGATGTAATGAAAACAGTTGAGAACATGGATTTTCACATTGCCATGAGGTTTCAAGCCACAATCCAGGAAATATGAAGTGAGCAGGATTCCAAAGTAGGAAGGCTGACTCAGGAGCAGGATAGGAAACAAGACAGGAACTAGGAATCAGGAGCAAGACAAGCGCAGGACAGGATCCAGGAATAGGACAGGAACAGGATGGATCTAGGAGCAGATAGGAACAGACAGGATCCAGAGCAGATAGACAGGACAGAGGAGGAGACAAGAGCAAGACAAGAACAAGACAAGAAAGAACAAGAATGATCGTAGAATGACTGGTGTTGATAGTAACTGATTGTACAACAATTAGGTCGGAGCTTTTATGCTCACAACTCCAAGCTAATCTAGTCATGAGTCTAATCTAGTCATGAGCTAAGAATAGTGTCCCTTATCCTCTAGGCATATCCTGTAGCATATCCTATAGGTATATCCTGTAGGAATATCCTGTAACCCGTATCCTGTATCCGAAATCCTGCATCCTGTATCCTGTATCCGGAATCCTGTATCCTGTATCGGGTTGTGACAGCACCTCCTCCCTAAGGACGAGTTCCACGAGTCTTAGGACCTGGTTTAGCAGGATAATGCCGATGGAAGGCAGCAACTTTGGAAGAAGCATGGAGTAAGTTGGATGCAGGTTCCCAAGTGCGATCGGTAGGCAAATAACCTTTCCAATCCACCAAGTATTGAAGTTGGCGGCGATGAAGACGAGAATCAAGGATGGCTGCAACTTCGTACTCAGGTTCACCAGCAATGACCACAGGAGGGGAGGAGAAGAAGCACGACCAGGAAGAGAAGAAGGATGATACGGCTCCAACAAGGAGGTGTGAAACACAGGATGAAGTTTCACCGTGGATGGTAACTCGAGTCGGAAAGCTACAGGATTTACCTCCGCCACGATCCTGTAAGGGCCCAATCGTTGAAAATCCAACTTAGAAGAAGGCCTGTTGGTGCGAATGTGTCGACGAAGAAGCCACACGAGATCACCAACTTGTATGCAGGTGCCGGCTGACGGTGGCATCAGCATGATGCTTGTACCGTTCCTGTGCCTGCTGAAGATGAACCCGGAGATCATCCTGTACCTGACGAATGCTGGAGACGATCCTGTACTGCAGGAGCGGAAGAAGGAGAAGCAGGAGAGCAAAGAAGCAAAAACGTGGATGGTGGCCTGTAAGAGCAAAGAAAGGTGTCTGGCCTGTAGATGCGTGAATGGAGTTGTTGTAGGCAAACTCCGCCATAGGAAGAAGGTCCAACCAATTATCCTGTTGGTAACTGATGAAGCAGCGAAGATATTGCTCCAAGGTCTGAATTGTGCGTTCTGACTGCCCATCAGTTTGCGGGTGATATCCTGAAGAAAGATCCGCTTTAACCTGTAGACTCCGAAGAAGCTCTCGCCAAAACTTGGACATGAATTGTGGACCTCGATCGGAAACAATGCTCTCAGGAAGACCATGATGTCGGAACACCTCACGGATCACCAACTCGCAGTTGTCTGACCTGTAGCTGTCTTGTTGCAGGGTAGGAAATGAGCCTGCTTGGTGAAACGGTCAAACCACAAGAACTGCATCGAATCCACGAGAAGGAGGAAGATCTGTGAGGAAATCCATAGAAATGGATCTCCAAGGAGCAGAAGGAACAGGAAGAGGACGAAGAAGACCAGAGGGTGCATGACGAGGCATCTTCGACCTGTTGCAGGTGTCACAACTCCGTACAAACCTTTCCACAAAACCTCGCAACCCAGGCCACCAATAGTTGCGAGTCACCAACTCAACTGTCTTGGCCACACCAAAATGTCCTGTAGCCGGGGTATCATGACAATCCTGTACCACACGAGTCCTGCAAACACCAACAGGAACGTACAGGAGACCTTCCCGGTACAGGAGTCCATCCTGTATGGTGAACAGGTTGTAGTCTGGACGGGAACTGGAGGAAGAGGAACTTGCAACGTCAGGATGAATGTGTGAGAACACATTCTTTGCCAAGTCGTCTGTAGCCAACTGCGAACGGACGTCCTGTAGGAGTGTTGAATTTGCTGGAGCCTGATGAACCTGCAGTGCCGCAAGCCGGAATCGATCAGGACCCAACAACACTTGCCTTTGACAGTCAATGCAGGATCGCCCGGGCTTGGTGCAAGGTAAGAGCGCCTAGACAATGCGTCCGCCTTGCCATTCCGAAAACCGGGCCTGTAGACGATGACGAAGTCAAAACGTGATAGGAACTCCGCCCACCTAGCCTGTCGCCGACTGAGAACTCGAGCCGTTTGAAAGTACTCCAGGTTCTTGTGATCCGTAAGAACTTGTACAGGATGTGCAGCACCTTCCAGGAAATGCCGCCACTCCTCAAAATCCACAATGGCCTTGAGTTCCTTGTCATGAATCTCGTAATTGATCTCCGCCGAAGGAACTTACGAGAGTGAAAAGCTACAGGATGAAGCAACTTGTCTTCTCCAACTTGTGATAGGACGGATCCTACTGCAAAATCCGAGGCATCTGCTTCAACGAAGAAAGGGAGAAGGATCAGGATGTGCTAAAATCGGAGCTGTCGTGAAGGTGTCCTTGAGTGTTGTGAATGCATGTTCCGCCTTGTCGGACCAAGAGAAAACCTCTGTGCGCTTGGTGAGTTCCGTGAGTGGAAGTACACGCTTGGAGAAGTCCTGTATGAACGCCTGTAGAAGTTTGCAAAGCCAAGGAAACATTGTACATCTCGTACAGACTTGGGCCTCTCCCACTCCACGATGGTCTTCACCTTGTGCATGTCCATGGAAACGCCAGCAGGAGAGACGATGTAGCCCAAGAACTCCACAGAATCCCTATCGAAAAAACACTTCTCCAACTTCGCATACAGGCCATGCTCGAAGCCGCTGTAGAACCAATCGTACATGCTTGTCATGTGCCGCCTGGTCCTTGGAGAAAATCAAAATGTCGTCGAGGTAGATCACCACAAACTGGTCCAAGAAGTCACGAAAGATGTCGTTCACCATGTGTTGGAACACGGCTGGGGCATTGGTAAGGCCGAAAGGCATCACCGTGTACTCGAAGTGTCCATACCTTGTACGAAAGGCAGTCTTCCACTCATCGCCTGGACGAATCCGTACAAGGTTGTAGGCCCCTCGTAAGTCGATCTTCGTGAACACCTTTGCTCCTCGCAGCCGATCGAGAAGTTCCGGGATCAATGGCAACGGGTACCGATTCCGAATGGTACTTGATTCAAACCCCTGTAGTCCACAACCAAACGTAAGCTCCCATCCTTCTTCTTGACAAAGAAGATAGGCGCTCCTGCAGGGGACTTTGAGTGACGAATGAAGCCGGATGCCAAGTTGTCCTCGATGTACTGGCGAAGAACCTCCAACTCTGTGGGTGACAATGCGTAAATCGGTCCGAACGGTGGAGTCTTTCCTTCTGCAAGATCAATAGGACAGTCGTAGGACCTGTGAACAGGAAGAACTGTAGCCTTGTGCTTGTCAAAAACGTCCTTAAAGTCGTGGTACTTGGATGGTAGAGAAGAAGGAGGAGAAGGAGAAGGAGTAGGCGAAGGAGATTGAAAAACAGGAGAGTCAGACACAGGAAAGGTAGAAGAGGACGTAGGAGTTACTTGAAAGGCAAAAAGGTGGAAAGGAGCAGGATCAGTGGTAAGTTCATGCATGGTAGTGGTAAGAACTCGGAGAGGAGCAGGAGGGAGTTGTGACTGAAAAAGAGGAAGGATCTTGGGGGGTGGAACAGAGGAAGAGTAACAAAAGGAGGCAGGATTGGAGAAACCTGTGTGGATGTTGACGAGTGTACAGGATTGGAAGAATCCTGTACAGAAGTCCGTGGTTGCACAGGAGTGAGGGAAGCCTGTGAGTGTGCTGACGAACCAACAGGAGGTGGATCCTGTTGAGGAGGAACCTTCGACACTGATACAGGATTGGAAGAACCCTGTACAGGAATCCGCAAACTTACAGGAGTGGAGAGAACCTGCGGATGTGCTGAGGAACTGACATGAGGTGAATCCTGTCGAGGAAGAGTCTTCAACACTGGTACAGGAACAGGCACGGTCAATCCTGTAGCTTGTACTGCCTCAGACACCAAGGATGTATCCTGCACGCAGGAAGGTACAGGATTGATCCTGGCTGCTGGAGAGGAAAACGTGAGCGTCCTAGACCTCCAGTCGATCTGCGGATTTGCAACAACGAACCATGGCATGCCAAAAATGATGGGAGTCGACCGAGTCTTGATCAAGTTGAAGGAAATCGAACAGTTGAATGCACCATGACTGCAAGAGAGAGGTGTGGTAGCATGGGTAACTGCGCCAGAAGCAATCAAACGACCATCGGCCACCTCTACAGGAACTGCACGCTTCAACTTCACCACCGGAATGCCATGCTGAGCTGCAAAAGTGTCATCCATGAAACATGCATTTGCACCAGTGTCTAACAGGGCAAACTCCTTGAGCTCTCGATTATTGAGGCGAATGTGTACAGGAAACTTGAGTGATGGAATGGTATGAGCAGCACCAATGGAGCCTGCACCTACGTCCAACTTCGCGGCTCCTAGACGAAG
This sequence comes from Selaginella tamariscina, assembly GCA_003024785.1. Lineage (NCBI taxonomy): Eukaryota > Viridiplantae > Streptophyta > Lycopodiopsida > Selaginellales > Selaginellaceae > Selaginella > Selaginella tamariscina. The sequence continues at coordinate 51,289 of PUQB01000948.1, forward strand.
TGGACATTGAAGTTTTCCGACTGAACTTCAGCTTCGGCTTCACGCGTCTTGAACTTCTGGCTTTATTAGGACATTCCGCCACCTTGTGTCCTGCTGCACCACAATACAAGCATAGGTTCTCACCCACGACGTTGCTTCTCAGCAGTTGAAAGTGGGCCACGCTTGGATTTGTTAACCTCCATAGGAACTGCTCCAGAAGGTGTCGTAGGAACATGTGCTACGGCTACAGGATTGTTGGCAGGAACTGCTGACGGAATTTTTCCTGACGGCGCTCGAACAAACGGTTGTCGCAGCGAACGGCCTGTTGCATGATCTCCGCTAACGTTTGAGCATCCGGTAATGTAAGGAGAAGGTCCTTCACATCATCCCTCAGCCCAAAACGAAAGTGTTCGATCAATGCAGTCTCGTCCCATGGAATGTTCGTGCACAATTGCTGGAATTCGGATGCATAAACGGAAGCTGGTCTGGATCCTTGTGTGAGCCTCCGTAACTTGTGCATGCAGAACGGTACTTATCAGGATCTCCAAAACAGGCTTCAAAGGCAGCCACGAAACCTTCAAAGTCTTCCATCAATGGGTCGTCACGCTCCAGCAAGGGAGCAACCCAAGCTCGTGGAGATCCACTTAGTAAGGATGCCAAAAGGCCAACCTTTTGTGCATCCGTCGAGTAGCGGCGTGGTTGCATGCGGATCAAGAGCCGGATCTGATTCAGGAAACCTTGGAAATCGGCACGGTTGCCACTGAACTTCTCTGGCATGCTGATCTTCGGCTCCGGAGAAAAGTTCGATGAAGAAGGAACCACCGATGCCTGAGAGAGAGCCTGCGCAGCAGCCTTGGAGGATGCATCAGCAGCTGCATGTGCCGCATGGGTGGAGCCTTGCAGATCGGTGACCACTTGGCGCAAAGTGGCCAGCTCATGAAGCAACATTTGGTGCTCGCGTTGAAAGTGCTCAAAATCAGCCATGATCTTATGAAAGAAAGAAAGGAGAAAAACGAAGGAAAAGAATCAAGGAAAAAAAGTAGCTGGAAACGAGAGCTATGAAAGCAGTTACTATCAAACTGTCAAGCCACGATCCAGGAACCAGGAAGAGCAGGATTCCAAAGGAAGGCTTGACTCAGGAACAGGACAGGACAGACAGGAACTAGGAACTCAGGAGCAAGACAAGACGCAGGACAGGATCCAGGAGTAGGACAGGAACAGGATGGATCCAGGAGCAGATAGGAAAGGACAGGATCCAGGAGCAAGATAGAACAGGACAGGATCCAGGAGCAGACAAGAGCAGGAGGCAAAGAACAAGACAAGACAAGAACAAGAATGATCGTAGAAGACTGGTGTTGATAGTAACTGATTGTACAACAATTAGGTCGGAGCTTTTATGCTCACAACTCCAAGCTAATCTAGTCATGAGTCTAATCTAGTCATGAGCTAAGAATAGTGTCCCTTATCCTCTAGGCATATCCTGTAGCATATCCTATAGGCATATCCTATAGGTATATCCTGTAGGAATATCCTGTAACCCGTATCCTGTATCCGAAATCCTGTCATCCTGTATCCTGTATCCGGAATCCTGTATCCTGTATCCTGCATCGGGTTGTGACAGAGGTAAGAGAGGGGTTTGGCAAAAATTTCTTGTGCCACATGTCAGAATGACAGAGTTCATGCAGGAAATGGATAATAATGCAGCTCAAAACATCGTTACCATGGGGACCACTTCAGTTTTTTCATCATCATTTTTATTGGCTTCAGTTCCGAAAACAATTTTTTCCGCACCTGCAATATCTGAATCTTGTAAGGATGATGTACAATTAAATGATAAAGGGATACGCAACGAGATAGTGTCAATAGATAAATGTGAAAGGGAGCAAATAAGTGATTTGCAAAGTATTCAAGAGGCAACGCTATCCCATGTTTCATGGCCATATTGTGTTGTTGGATGTCAATGGTGTTCTACTTCATCAATAAAGGCCCAAGGATAGGAAAAAAGAAATCAAATAAGGAAATTTCATTCCTTGTTATGGTAAATTTCGATATGATATTATTTTTCGTCCAGGGTTGGATCGTCTCTTTCAAAAGTTTAAGGAGATGGGTGCGCTTGTGGGGATTTGGTCATGCATGCAGATTCACAACTTAACACCGCTATTAAATTTGCTTAAGAAACATTGTAGTATTGCAAAAGAGGTGATTCGTAAAGATTGGATTTTTGACCAGCGAATATATTATAAACCTCTCGAATTTCACAATATAAGAAAGGAAAGCAAGCCATACTTTTTCAAAAATGAAAGATTAATTGGGCTTCATGGGGAGATCAGTCACTTAAGGATAATGAAAATGCACATATCTTAGTGGTAGACGACTCTGCTCAACCAAAACATTGCTTGTATTCATCCAATCACTTTGGATCCATATTCTGATACTGATATTATGGATGAGCTAGTGAATTACTTAGATACGTGTCTCAGAAAGAAGAATCTCGAAAACTTTTATGAGCAGTATCCACCGTATCAAACATTTCCTAAAGCTTTTCTTTCTCGTGATTTTGAGTTTTATAAAATGAAGGATAGCAACCGGGCACTTTATAATATTATTCTTAAGGAACGTCATTCTTTAGACGAGCCTTTATGCAGACCTGGTCTTATTACATCTTATGTATTAACAAGGTTGGCAACTTCCAATTGCATTTGTGAGAGTGTAAAGTGGTGGCAACAACATCAAGATATTGACTAAAATGATTCGATTAATCCGGAGAGTGATGATTTAAACAAAATGAGGAGATTTCTCTGTATGGTTAGGAAGAAAGTATTTATAAATAAATTAACATGTTGATAAGGAAATAATTTCATTTGTAATTATGTTTAATAATATTTCTTAATTATTGTAAACTATTTTTAGAATAATATGAATATTCTAAGATATTTTAGGAATATTTCTTACTAAGTAAGGTTATTGAAGGATTAATTAATTAACTAATTAATATTTAAGACTTAATTACATATTAATTAAATGATTAATTAATAATTAAAACTTAAGTATTAATTAGTAATTTATTTTATATTCCCATTTTCACGTATCATGCCCACTTTAGTTACAACGTGTATATGGACAAACATTTGGATCAAAAAAGGACCACCATGTGAAGAATTACAACAATGAGGTGCTTAGTACATTGAAAATGAGGAGCAAAATTTGACCAAGTATAAATCTTTTTAGAAAGCCATTTGTGCCAGCCCAATTTTTAAAAATGATATATTCCTTTGTTAATTCTATTAAAAAGTAAGGTACCCCATGAAAGTGTATTGAAGGAAGTGATGGCTTTACTAGTTCAATGATAAGTTTTCTCCTTCCACCTCTAGTAGCGAACATTTAGGCTTAATTCAAGTGCTCTTGGGCTCCTAGTTGGCCACACCACTCTAGAGGCCTCATTGTGTGTGGGTGGACCAAGACTTGAGTAGCCACCAACAAGTTTGCACATGGGCCATGCTAAGCATGAAGACAAGGATGGGCCTTGTCACAAACTCATGTATCTTCCTTGGATACGAATTGCCCACCTAAGCAAGCTCCACAAACTGAGCTAGGTTCAAGAAACTACCTACCCATGACATGTGATTTGGCCATGTCAAGCATGGGACAAGACTAGGCCTCATTAAAAACCTTCCTTGAATAAGATATTCGCATAACTCCTCGGCTAAACGAGGCTCCGGATGAGAAACACCCAGGAGTGAGTGGGGGAACATCATATGTAGTCAAAGGTTGTTCCCACACTAAGTGGGAGACTTGGGCCACACTCAAGAGGGACAATGCAAGCATTCGCTTGGGCCACTAGGCCTTGTGTGAGCTAAGCTCGCAGGTGATTGGTAAATTCATTAACATGTTTTATAAGTTCATCCCTTGTATAACTTCTTATAAGGAAGCATGATAAACCTCATACCATATGAGTAACATTAGTAAAAAATAATGCTTATCATTTATGAACTAACTTGGCTATCTTGTTCACATGTTGGCGTTGATATATTGCTATTTGGAAGCGAAAGGTAGTGACATAATGAATAAGAAAAAAGCCAGAAGTCTAATTTGTGGTTGTGAGAGAGGGACCCATTAACCCAAGGTGAGAAAAGTTTTGAGTTTATGGTAATTGCATAGAGTCAATAAAGTGTGAGTGTAACATACGTTATCGAAGCTAGCTCCTAGTTTGGGCTAAGTATGTGATGTCTTAGTCGGGTGATCATGGGTCATGCATGTAACATGCTTGAGAGATGTACTTCAATTAGGCCTGGCCAAAAGATGAGAAGTACTTTGATGGGGCTTGAGTCCAACGGGCATAAAAGCCCTTTTACTTGTTTGCAAGGACATGGAAAGTGTTGTAAATGTTATACAATATGGGTTCTAATGGAACAAGGGTCTGAATAAATAATTACCCCTTTGTTGAGTTGATTTAAGGTTTAAAGATAAAATCTTAAGAATTGTGAGGTATTAGGTTTAAGTTTTATCCTTGTAAGGTCATGAATTCAAGTTTTATCCTTATAACCAATAAAGTTTAGGGCTTTGAAATAACACTTCCAATTTTAGGGGTGGCCTTCTAGTGGTAGATGTGGTGGCTTACCATGAAAAATTACTAATATTTGGGTATGTCTTGAAATAAGACCCTAATGGTTATTAATCTTAGGAACCTAAAATATAACTTTAGGATATATCATGGGATAAGATACTAAAGTCTGCTTGGGTTATCGTAAGTTTCATGCTTACTAACTAGCATCCCAATGAATTATCAAATACAACATTATTCCAAGTTATAGTAATGTTGCAAGTTACAAAGATAACAACATTTTCACAATATTTGATTGGATAGGATTCTAAAGTCTACTTGAGTTATCTTCTAAGGTTTGAAAGGTAGACACTCTAAGGAACTTAGGGTGGGACCCTAATTTTCATGCCTACTAACTAGCATTCTAATGAATTATCAAATGCAACATTATTTCAAGTTATTGTAATGTTGCAAGTTACAAAGACAATTACATTTGCACAATATTTGACTACATATAATAATATAAATCAGAAAAAAATATTTGTATTATGTGACACAACAATATATATGGTGATGTATACCATACTAAGAGGTTTCATTACTACTACACATGATGGTCACTTTGTAAAAAAATTGATAACACAGAAAATATTATAAGGTGGATTATGGTGGCGCACATTGTTTAAAGATATGGTGGATTATTGTAAACAATGTGAAATTTATTCAATACGCACCAAGTGCAAACTTTGCATCCGACAAAGCTATTAGGACCATTCATAAAATGGGGTGTGGATTTTATGGGACCGATTGATCCAAAAAGTATCAATATATTCTTGTGGTTACGGATTATGTCACCAAATGGGCAAAGAAGTCACATTACAAGACTATCACACATAAGAGTTGCTAAGTTTTTATATGAAAATATTGTAGTGCGTTATAGTGCACCCTTAGAATTAATAAGTGATTAATGAATGCATTTTATTAACAAGGTCATGCATATATTTTAGGTTCCAAATAAAGGCATATTATTCCTAAAGAAATAAGCAAGTTGAATTTACAAATAAGGTACTTAAATGATATTGAATAACATTGTCAACGATTACAAGCACATTCATGATTATGGCAAGCAAATGGGTAGTGCAAACTACTTTGAGTTAACATCAAATGAGATAGAGGACCTTGGATTTCCATATATGTACCAAGAACTATATGACAATTTTATAAGTGCCCAAGCTGCTTCATTCTCGAGAATTGCAACTGATACAAAAGATCATACATAGGACATCATTAAACAAGGTGTTGGAGTAAAGCTTTAGAGATGTCAAGTGAGGATCTATTAAAAGAGAGGACCAAGGTCTCTAATATTAGAGATCAATGTAAGAAAGCATCTCCATCACTAGTCTCTACTTTACGAGAGAGCAACATATTGTTGGCACAACGTAATGCAGAGCTAAGACAGCAGCATGAGTGGCAGAGTTAACAAGCTGAAAGGAGACTTGCAATTGGACAATAGAGAGCTAATGCAACAAGCTTGTTTGCATCTATATTTGATCATTTAGTGACTGCACTGTGTAGTGATGCAACACATGAGTAAAAGCATTCTCATTTTTTCGGTATTATAAATTTTAATTGAAAAACTTTTTTTGCTTGATTATAGAGTCGACATTCAAATGAATTAAATGTTGAGAGCAATAGTGATTCACATAAATCAAAATTGAAAAAGACAGTGTTATAATGACAATTAATGGAGCAGCTTTTGTTGTAATAAAATAGATGATAAATCCAATAATATCATGGTGGTAAAGCCTCGAAGTTATACTTTGTGAGATATATTCATGAAAGATGTGTACAACAACGAACAGTGGATAAGGAAGTTACACATGTCTAAATAAAAGTTCTTTTGAATACATAGTGCGTTGGAGCTTAATATTACAAAAAAAGATACATGGTTTCAAAAAGCTATTTCAGTTGACATTAGAGTGGGTGTAACTTTGTAAAAGTTGATGAAGAATTTAGACTATGATGACTGGTAGAAAAATTTGTTATAAGGGAGTCAACTGAGACTATTCAAATAATTATTCATTGATTTTCTTATAAAATTACTTTTACAACAATTGAGAATTAGGTATTTAATGTTTCTAACGAGTTTGAAGAGATAACTCATATTGCACTACCAAATGTAATGGGAGTGATTGATTGCATACACATTGAAATTATTTAATTAAACACTCTAAATTATAAAAATTATTTTGATCAAAAGTAATGATATAACATTATCTTACATGTTGTTATTGATGCAAAAAAACGATTTCAAAATATAAATGTTGGTTGGCTAGTATATAAATTTTAAGTTTAAAATACTATCTTATTTTTCTAATAATGTAAGCCGCATACATGATATGTATTGGAGAAATTCAAAGTTAAAGCATAAGATAAATGAAAGTATTTATCTTTAGAGTCCAGTAATACTATTACTAGCTTTTGTTTGAAAATGTAAAACCTTATTTAATAGGGGACAAAGCTTACCAATCACATTTGATAACACTGCATATAGGTATGTTATTTTTAAATCTTGATATTATTTAATATTTACATTTATATATATGCATCTCTCTGTTAGATAAAAGTGTTCAACAAACATCATACATGTGAATTATTAGTTGTGGAGCAATTTTTTAGACTTTTGAAACAAAAGTTTTAGTGTTGGATATGAAATTAAAGATTGTAGCTAAACATTAAGCACATGTTGTTAAAGCATGTTGTATACTTCACAACCTTTGAATCGATGAAGGTCAAATAGATTTAAAAAAAGAATTACAAATATGATACGAAGAAATAAAAAAAAAAGACATTAGTATGGTGGAATTCAAACCGATTACAAAGATATAAATAAGATTGAAATCACAAGAACCTACAAATATTATGAGAGAGGCAGACATGCTTTGGAGCACTATTTGTATTTTAATACTTAAAAGCTATATTAGATTTTTATTAATGTTTGGCTATGGTTGAATTATTAATTATTACTATTAATAAAAGTTAATCAATATTAAAGAAATATTATGAAAAGAATAATTCATCTAAAAACTACTTGTAAATTGCTTAATATGTTTAAGCGGTAAATAAGCCCTACTTAAATTATGCAACATGTGGAAATGAATTACTCTTAAAATAGTTAAAGAAATTACAAATGAGATCGTTCACCCTTTAAGTTGTAATAATTAAGTAAATATAATGATATGTAAACTCAAATGAGAAAGGATGTTCTTCAATATTTTTCTTAAATGCATTTAGGGTCGTTTCGCACCACACTTAACTTAATTTAGCACGCATAAGTTAAGTAAGGGTTAAGGGTGCATTTGATTCGCACCAACTCTCCATTAAAAAGAGTAGTTAAGGGTTTTGTTTTTGCAACCCTTAACTTAAATTAAGGAATTGTGTTAAGGGCAATTGATTCGTTTAACTTTTTTACTTAAATTAAGAAATTGTGTTAAGGCCAATGGATTACAATAAAAATATTAAGGGCAATGAATTCGAATATTATCCTTAATATAGTATACTTTTATATTTACATTTAAATTAAGATTATTAACTTAATTATTTTAATAAACTTAACATATCTACATTTAATTTAACATTATTATGTCAAGTTATAATAAATATTTTTAAATAATATTCAATTTGTAATAAATATTTATTTTCATTGTAATAAATATTTTTAACCACTTTAAAATATATTTATAGTATTTATGATTTAAATAATATGTGCATCCTTAATTTTTTATAACATTTAAAGTGATTTTACTTATTATAAAATATAAAATATGATGAGATGAAATTATATACTTATTATAATATTGACATTCTATAAATAATTAAATTTTATATATTTTGGATATGTTTAAACAAGTAAAAACTTCATGAAAAATATTATATATACATATGTATGTGCGTATACATGTATTTGCATTTCATATTTTTATTTATTTAATAAAAAAATGTAAAATATATTCTATTTTTAGTATACATCCTTTTTCATATTCACCCTCATTTTCACCAATGTCAATTGGTTCGCCCACCACCTTGAAAATTGTTGTTGTTTCCTTGATCAGACATACCTAGTTGACCTAGCTTGAGTTCTTTCAATTGCCTCTTGATATGAATTCAAACTAATTTGGCTAGGGATTGCAGAAAGCCCAACAACAAGTCGCTATCGAGCTCCGTGGGTGGCTAGGGGTGGCTAAAAGCTTGGCAATAGTTGCTGCCGGGGCTTTAGGCTGTCTCATGAGCTCGGCCAATGCTAGCCGAGCTCAAGCCAACCCAACCAGGGTGGGCAGAAAGCGCAGCAGCAGTTGCTGCCGGGCTTTTTCATGAGCTCAGCCAGTATTGACCGAGCTAAAGCCAACCCAACCAAGGCCGGTCGAAAGCCTATGAGGCTGGCCGAGCTCATGCCATCCCAGCTCAGGGCGGCTAAAAGCTCATAGTCGGGCTTTGGGCCACCCTTTGAGCTCGAATAGAGTTGGTGAACCTAGTAGTCGCTATGGGGCTTTGGGCCGCCTCCTGGATGCAAATGAATGCAAGAAAAGAAGAAGAAAGGAAATAAGATTACCTGGTTTGCTTGTTCTTCTGCCATTCTCTCCCGATTTCTTCTTATTTCTCTTTATTTCTTCTCTCCCCATGGCACAAAAACTTATAGAAATTAAAGCAAAATGAGAATATACTTAGAATATACTAAGAATAATGAGAATACTTTAAGAAATGCATTTGTATTATTTTTTTAATTTTAATTATATATGTTAAAATAAAATATAAAAATATAAAAATAAATATATAATTTTTACATATAAAAATACACATTACACATGAAATTTTATTTTATTTTTTTATTTTAAAAAGGTGGCGGCTTTATTTTATTCCCCACGTCCCTTAAATTTTCTTTGCAATTTTTCACTGTTCCCTTAAATTAAGTTAAGGGGAAGGTTGCGAAAGCACTGCCCTTAGTAGTCAAACCTTTAAAAAGGGTTAATGCAAATTCAATGTCCTTACCAGTCGAACCCTTAAAAAAAGTTAAGTAAGTGTTAAGGGTGAGTATGAATCCATTTTCCCTTACTTAAGCCCACTTAAGTAAGTTAAGTGTGCTGCGAAATGACCCTTATTACACTTATGGTAAGCACATGAAATTTCCTGGCATTGTTAAGAATTTACATAGTTTATACTATGTTAAGGGTAAGTGCGAAACGCTCTCAGTCTCATAAATAATAAATATACATGGCACACACATATGGATGTTTCATAATTGCACTTTGAAATTCCTATTAATGTTATAACAATGCGCAGTCAGCAGCAGCCAAGTGGATGTCATACATCTTATCAAAATATATGATTATACCATCTGACGTTGTACGTGTCATGTAACGTCCTTTTCCATCAGATTTTATGTCACCTGTCATACAAAAAGCCAAAGAATAAATGACACATCCTAGATATATATATGTGTGTGTGTGTACTATGGTTAAATCGATGTATTAAATCGATTACATTGTTTAAGGGCCTAAGTAAGATCAACTCAATCTTTTAAAAGATATATAATTCAATAGCAAACATTATATATAAATTATGTGTGTGTGTGCGCGCGCGCGTGGAGAGAGAGGGAGAGATTATCATATTTCTGCCTGTACCTACCCACACACACACGCACGCAGTTTTGATGTTGGATAGGCTGCATTAATTGGTGTCTTCTGGTGTGTGTGTCTATATATAAAATAATTGAGTTTGTATACAGGTCCGAGGACAAAACATATGACACTATCTTTATACGTCATAGACAAAAACATTAATCCACTAGTGATATTTTTAAATATGATTTACATACACATGTATAAAAAGCTGGAATAGTGCATTTAAATTTTTTTATGATTATTACTTTTAAATAAAATCTAATATTAAAACATATAAACACAAAGATACTACTATTTCTTTTAACAAAATTTAGTTATCCGGATAAAATATTTGTACTATAACATCAATTTTCAATTAGTATGTTTTTAAATTTTATATTATTACTAATCATTAAATTAAATTTTAAATCATTCAATTAAGATATATTCTTACGTGTAACTTATGGAAGTCAATCAATAAAATTAAATATTAAACATATATATATCATTTGAATTCCCTGCACAAATGTATATTTAAACATTCAACAGAGCTCTGACCATGTGGTTGTTAAAGAACTAGAGGTTACCATTGTATAAATTCAATAAGCGTGCATATTTAACAATTAATACACGTTACACATTAGAGATAATAAGCACGTGGGCAGCTGATCACATTCCCAACGAAACACACATTGCCGCCCTCATTTTGTCGATTAGTGGGGAGACCAAAGAACATCCTCCGAATATTCTCCAATCTTCACGCCTTCCAGAACAAAACATGCTCGGTGGGGACGCCCAAAAGAAAACAAAACAGGGGCGGGATATCCGGGGAATATTCCTGGATTAAGGGTAAATAAAGGGCGTCGTGTCCAGCGACAAAGTATACAAACCATGTAGTTTTGTCACAGTCATCACTACCCTCGAAAGGCTCTGTATCACAGAATGCCCTTAGCTTGTTTTGTCCTCATACAGCACGCCCTTAATAAGACAAACCGAAAAAAATAAAAAATTAAAAAATTAAAAAAGGTTGGTTAAGCTTCAAACCGAACAAATGACTTAATAGTGTGAAAATGACTACCCATCTGCACATCAGGTGATGAATCACTGTGCACTGCCAGAATATTCAGAGCCACGCGCGGATATTCTCCTTGTCCGAAAGGCAACCGGCATATGCCGGTGACCGGAATCGTCACCAGGGTGACGTCATCGGAATATGTCGGATATTCTACTGTTCGGAACCTTCCTCAGCGGCTTCCCCGCTGGCTTTTCGACAATTCTTCCCCACACGTGGGCCGCCCCTTCAAAAGGGGCTGCTATTGTAACATTGTGGTTTGAATGCTCAGTAACACGTGGGGATACTCACGAATACACAAGCAGGTATCTATTGAGCTCGTTCCCGCTTGCTTTCTTTATTTTTAATATGGAAAAGCCGAGGACAGGTCCGTCGGAGCAGGTGTGTCTCCCGGCGGGATTCAGGTTTCACCCGACCGACGAGGAGCTCGTCGTCAGTTATCTGATCCACAAGGCAGAAGGCCGTCCGTTTCCCATTCCAATCATAGCCGAGGTCGATCTATACAAGTTCGATCCGTGGGAGCTCCCGGAGAAGGCGCTGTTCGGTGAGCGAGAGTGGTATTTCTTCAGCCCGCGGGACCGGAAGTATCCGAATGGAGCTCGGCCCAACCGAGCTGCTGCTTCCGGCTACTGGAAGGCTACTGGTACGGACAAGCCGATACAGAGCAAGAACCGGAAAGTCGGCGTCAAGAAGGCGCTTGTGTTCTATAAGGGCAAGGCTCCAAAGGGTTTAAAGACCAACTGGATTATGCATGAATACCGCCTCGCCGAGAGCAGGACACCGCTTCTCCCTGCTCGTAAAAAGGGCTCATTGAGGGTAAGCTCTCCATTTCTCCCTCTGCCCCGATGTCGGTTAACAGTTTTGATGTCGGTGAAAATAATAATTAGTATAAGTCAAACTGATAATGTACACGATCAAGTCTAGATACATAAACGTTTAGTGATTAATTATGTTTAATTAAATTGCAGCTGGACGACTGGGTTCTGTGCCGGATATACAAGAAGAGCACCGGAGCTTACAAAGTGATGATGTCATCGACACCCAAGGGAAATGCAGCAAAGCCCGAGCCAGAGGAGGAGCTCGACGAGGTACTGGCGTCGCTACCGGACATAGACACGGACAACAACCACCACAAGTTCAAGATGCCACCGCAGTTTGCCGGACCAACCGTTGGAGGAGGAGCGGGGAACGGAAACATGAACAGCTTCTTCCCGGGGATGGACCAGATGTTCACCGACGAGGAGCACGAGAACTCGGAAAACACCACGCAGCAGCAGGCGATGAGCCTGAGCTACCACCACCCTTCCTCCTCTCTCACTAATGCGAGCTACGAGGATTACTACAACAGTTCCATCTACAACAACAGTAACGGACCTATGGTAATGATGAACAAGGTAAACTCCTGGGCGTACGACGGGCAGACTGGAACCACGGGGCAACAGCACTACCAGAACGATGTCTCCATGAACAGGGTCATTAATCCTCCCCCTATTAAGCTGGAGAAGGTCCCTAGCAACATTAGCGACATATTGTTGCAGATACAGCAGCAAAACTGTTCTTCGCGTAAACGGAAGGTCGAGGACGAGGACGACGTGCAGAGTACGTGCAGGTCGCCTGTGCCGAGGACTAGGCAAGGTTTCACATTTGATTTCCACCATATGGTTTAGTATCCATTATTAGTCGGATACTTTGGTATATGTACATATAATGACAATTATATAGGATTTTATAGAGCGAAAGCTGCTCTCATGTCAAATCTTTTGTTTCTATAAACTTCACTTATGTGTGTATCTCAACAGTAGTAGTCTATGAGATGACTCAGGGAGTGTATCGCAGACTGCCAATGAGACTGGTGTCACACACACACATGCGTCCCGCGTGTGCGTGTGTGAGAGAGAGTTATGTTATAAGTTAGTACTTTCGTTAATGGTGTTCAAATAATTGGTGTATAATATCATTTCGCAGGAACTGCTGTCACACACACACACGTGCCACCACATACATGATACTGGGTGTGTGTATGCGCGCGAGCGCGTGGATCTGTGTGAGAGAGAGAGTTATGTTATAAGTTAGTATTTTCATTAACTTGGTCGTCTCATTTCACAGACAACTGCTCTCTCACACACACCCGCACGCACGCACGCACAAAGGTGTATTATACATAGTTTTGAACATTAAATAGAATTTAGGGTTTCTCCAGCAGAGAAGAGGAACAAGGTATGCATTTCATATGGGGTGTGTCAATTTTGTAATTAAATCATGGAATTCGTTGAATTTAATTTCTCAGATATTATCCGGAATTCTCGAGTTTAGAAAATAAATGAGTACATTTTAGACATATAAACACACAGGTGTTAACGTATAAGACATACACAGAGGCATGTAATCTATATTAAATTATGATCCTTCATGATGGGTTTCGTCAGAAAATGTCTAGGAAACTACTAAAAGTCTGGAAGGAATTTGTTTTTTTATGGACTTGATCTTGAGTTATATATATATATATATATATATAAGAGAGAGACGTATATGATGCTTCGCTTTTAGACTTCCATAAAGTGACAAGAATGTTTCATACACACACAACACAACACACACACACACACACACACACACACATATATATCGGTGTGTGTGTGTGTGTGTGTGTGCATAAACAGCTATACTCTCCACATCATATATCTTGACTATTTGTACAGATTCTCATAGTCAACCATACTATGATAGGCAATTAACACACACACACACACACGTACACACACGTCTTGTGTGGGAGAGGTATAGCTTGCCACGTCAGTCAGTTCTTCTCAGTGTTTGTACACACACTTTCTGACATTTCCTTCATGTTTACTCTTCTTATTTCTTCACTGTATCCATTGGCAATCAGACAGAAACATACGCAACTATATGTACATAGCTTTCTAACAGTGTTTGCACACGGCAATATAAATGTAGATAGCTTGCCACGTAACCTGTACTTTCTCACGGCCTTTCTCACAGAACATTCATATGGCTTCATAAGTCTATCTTTTTGGCAATTACACACACACACACACGCACACAGAGTAGTACTTGTATGCACACTATATACATGAAAACACACATATGAAACGTATGTATATATGTATATTTCGATGCAGGGATGGACAGGAGGAAGAAGTTAAAGCTTGCAGTGGTAAGCGCGTGTGCGGCAGCAAGTGCAGTGGAACAAATAATCGATCTAAGCCCGGCATCATTCGGGCTTGAGACTCAAACGCTCGACCGGTCCGAACTAAAACACGAGCAAGAAGACGACGATGAGCTGAATGCACTCTTCTTCCAGAGCTCCATGCTGGCCTGCTCTCTTGCGTTGACCGTTGACTCTGGCTGGTGGGTGAAACCCAGGGTTCCTGCGTGGTTTGACAAGTTTGTACTGGAAGTCAACGACAGAGATAGCTGGTTCAACGCTCTCCGTATGTCTAAGGAGACCTTCATGTGGATATGTAACCAGCTCCAACCCCTCCTCAATAGGTGCACTCACACACACACTGATGCCCACAGGATATATAGAGTTATGTATATGCCTGTGTATGTATGTACTTTGTATTATATGTACTGTCTAGGTATTACACCATGTGTATGTTTATATGCTTACACTACCATATACATAAAGTCTATCTTTCACCAGTTAAGTTTGTATTGTATCACTATAAATTATATCGTAGTTACAGTCACATCACACTTCAAAACTTTAATATAACACACACATCTATCTATATATCTATCTATTGTCTAATTATGTGTGCGTGTGTGCATTCGTTTGTGTGTGTGTGTATATGTATATAAATATGATATTGCAACAGGAAAGTGACAAGATTCCGGTCACCGATACCGGTACCATGTAGACTCGGTGCCGCACTGTACCGTATAACTAGTGGTGCCGATCTACAAGTGATTAGTGAGAAGTTTGGAATCGGGGTTAGCAGCTCACAAAGCTGCATTACTGATACAATCAAAGCCATTAACCAACACTTTGGAAGCCGATTAACTTTCCCCGTGGAGAAAGGCTAGACCAGGTTGTGTGCGTATGTGTATGTGTATGTGATATATAAACTTATTAATACTACGAAAGTAGTATGTGTGTGTGATATTGATACATATGATATGCCTGACTTATGCTGATGCTGCTCTCTCTCTAAGATTACTGATAATATGTTAATCAAAACAGGTTGTTTCAGGATTCATAGACAAGTGTGAGCTTGTGAACTGTGCGGGGGCAACGGGTACAACTGATGTTCAAGTCATGTCTTCATCCGGGTTAGACATAACTGGCTGTTCAATCGCTGTACAGGGAATATGCGACACTTCTCATCGTTTCCTAGACGTTTATTGTGGAGTTTCTCAAGAAGAAAGGTATATATGTATCCATATTATTATGTTAAATGGCAGATTATATTAATATGATTAGTAGTATTTAATTTATATATTTTACAGACGGCAGGGATTGCTCCGTGCAAAGAATATGTTAGATTCAGTTTCAGATGAGTCTAAGTACTACTTAGTTGGTGAGGAGGGGTATCCACTTCTTTCATGGCTTTTGGTCCATACATCGAGTCTGATATACCTTTGATGGCCGATAGCTTCAACAGGTGTGTGTATATATGTTTACATTCGCATATATATATTACACACACATACTTATATATTACATTACTCTGGCTAGTATCTATTTATAACTAATTCTCCTCTCTCTCTCTCTCTCTCTCCTCTCTCTCTCTCTATCTATCTATCTATCTATATATAAGCTTTAGTTATTACTATTATTATCAAAGTTTTTATGTGATTTTGTTTAAAGGAGGCATGAACTGGGAGTACTGCACGTTAAGGAGAGTTTCACAATATTAAAGGAGACCTTCAAGATATTATCAAAGTGTGTAAAGCATAATGTGAGCTTTGTGCCAAGGATAATCACGGCTTGCTGTGTTCTTCACAACATATTGATGGAAAGGGGCGAGATTGACGTTGAGAATATTCTAAGAAATAGTCAAGGTGCTGCTGACGAGGATGGTAGTGGTGCTGACGTGGGCGCTGCATTTGCTGATGAGGATCAAGGCTTTGAGCTTCGTGATCACTTAGCTGAGATGTTCTTGCACAGAGACTTATGAGGTATGTATGTATACATTTGCAATTATCAAGTTTAAGAACTTCTACCTTGCGTCTGTACGTGTGTGTGTGTGTGTGTGTGTGTGTGTGTGACCACTTGAAAACTAATTTAATTTGTTATATATTTTACATATTTATTTTGACAAAATGTCCATCTGAGTTTTGATAATTTTATTTCACTTTAAGTGAATAATAAATTTACATGTAATTATCAAAAATCCTATGTCATTTACTATTGAAAAAGCTTAGAATATGCCAAAATAAAAACAGTGAGTATGCATGTGTCTCCTCTCTCTCTACACACACACACACACACACACATGTATGTATGTATATATTTGTGTTCTGCACGTAGAAATGGAAATGCTCATCTTCCAACGTCTGTACTGATATGTCTGATCTCCTCAGTCTGTGTGTGTGCGCGCGTGTGTGTTTGTGAGAAAGAGGTGTACTTGCAGAAGCTATATTATGATAATCTTTACTTAATCAAATATGGACAATAATATATATAACCATATATAATTATAATATCTCTCTCTCTATCTATATATATTATATGTATGTGTGTGTGTGTGTGTCGACGTATACATCACATACACATTACAACACATACATGTTGTAATGATTATATAGTTCGCATATAATATCGCTGTGGAATCATTTCACGTGGAAGTTTAAAAAAGGTCGCGATCTTTTCACGTCCATATACACAGATTCTCGTACACCTCTTTATGTTAAATATGCACGCGTAATATCGTTATATATGAACATAACAACACACACACACAGGAGGCGTGTGTGTAATGATACATATACTAACATATCACACACACATATACACACGCGGCTAAATTTGGTATGGCGGTGTGTGTGTGTTAGTTGTCTCTCTTAAATGCGACCTGACACATCTCCTTTAATTCCTCCATTTCATAGTCAGTCAATACACACATACACCTCTTTCATTACACACCATTTCCTTCATTCTCTTGTTATATATAGAAATTTATAGGCATTTTTTCTAGATATATACACACACATACACATAGAGAGATCTATATATATATATTAAGGGAAAAATGCGTGTATTATCTGGTATTTCTGGGTCCTTTTACTACTTATATATGTCCATGGTGAAGACAAGGAGTGTACCGCTCGACTTGGAAGAATACGGCCGTGTATGAATTTCATTCAAGGTAAATTTCATATATAATTTATTAATAAATATTTATGTTAAATTATTTATGTAAAATAATAATTAAGGAAAAGGAGAGACTCCTGGGACAAGGTGTTGTAAATCGGTACAGTATGTATATCAACACACACCTGTTTGTCTTGTGAGCTTCTTTCTTCAACTGGAGGACTTGCGTCAACGCCCGGGATTAATGTTACTAATGCTATTACACTCCCTTCTCAGTGTAACATTAATACAAATACAAGTGCATGTACAGGTAAATTTATTTTTATTTATTTATTTTAAAATATTTATTTATCTTTTTAAAATATTATTTTGGTTTAACTGTATTTCTTTCAGCTTTACTTGTTGCACGTAGCAGCAGCAGCAACCTGGACCCTGGTACTCTCTCTCTCTCTCTCTCTCTTCTCGCACGCACACACAACAC
>PUQB01000949.1:0-22383 GCA_003024785.1 Selaginella tamariscina
GAAGAACTACACCTTAATCAATAAAGTAAAAAGTTTATTACAAATTACTAACTTGGGTAAGAAATTCTAATAAGAGGTACTACCTATTATAATGCACATTTAAAACAAGTTATTCAAAATGGTATTGCAAGGAAAGTATGAATGAGAAGAAATGAGATGTGTGGTACCTTAGGGTATTTGGATGCATTTCATATGAAAGAAATTAACTTAAAGGGTTAAAAACTTATTTTTGTTGAAATAGAAATGAGACCTCATTTCAAAACAAATGCTAGTGAGCATCGATATTATATTTATGAAGAACAAATTTCCACCAAAGGCAAACAATATAAAACTTAGTAACACATTGTTAAGTTGATAAGTATGGACCACAAGGGTAAACATCTTTGAAAGAGAACCCTTTCTTGGCCTTAAGGATCACTCATAAGGAGTTGTTGTTAAGTGAAGGAAGACCAAAACCATTAATAATAAAACGAGTTCAATTGTTTAAGATTAAAATAAGTGGATGGATGTAGATGAAAGTAGTTCTTTTTAATTAATTAAAAAAACAATATTGCTTATTATTACAATTGAGATGAAGATTCAAATAAGCAATTACTCTTTTATGAATTTGATTAAAGTTGTCATAAATAACTTATGTGGGTGGAAATTGTTTTCTTAAAGATAATATTGAGTGTGGTAACACTGCCAAATTAAAGTAGTCTTGTGGTAATAAAGGGATTCAAAATAACATTTTTAATTATTTATTCAACGATAGATGGGATGTAGATAGTTATAATATAAAAAAGGATTGTAATAAAACTAATATTAAAGTATAATCTAAGGGGACTGTAACATTTACTATCAAGAGCTAGTTCCTAGTTGGGGTTAAGTAATGCAATGACTTAGTTAAGATCCATAAGAAGCACTAGGTAGCTCTTGGAAGGTACTAGTGTATACAAGAAGGAATCATCTCATTTAACATAAATAATAAGAGGATATCCTTGTTTTAGCACCTTGTGCAAAGTTCAACTTCATTGTAATCCCACATTGTACAATGTCTTTTAGCACCTTGTTTAATACCCCTTAGACTTTAAGGGTCACTAGTACCTCCTAGCTATTTCACAAGGCTATTTTCAAATTGACAAGTAACGCAACCACTCAAGTTTATGTCCCCATGCACATTTGATTAACCCTCCAGACGCGCCCTAAATAATCCATGTGGAGTATGTGTTAAGGGTTAATGTTTAACGTAAATAATAAGAGGATATCCTTGAATCTTTTCTCTCTAACACACAGGCACGTGCACACGCACACACGCAAACTTACAGCACGAACAAAGGCCTTGTAAGCTTTTGGTGGAAGAACTGCAACTGGGGCTCCACAATCAAAAATAGTACCTTGAAGAGCGGCAGCGGCATTACCAGTGTCAAACTCACTCCTGCTGATGCGCAAGACTTTAGAGTTTACACTAAAACTCAAAAGTTTGACGTCATAATGAGTTCTGCACATAAAAAATTTATCAACATATACTTTAATTGTATTCATTAACTTACGAATTTGCAACGATAGGTGTGTAAACTATATCTGGAACTTCAAGAGTTTGGCCAATAAGAAGCACACCACCAGCTTGTTGATCACTTAGACAATGTGAGAATATTCTAGGTAAATTTTTATCATGTGTAATCTGGTTAGCCAAGGAGAACTTAAGCTGCCCTAACCCCATTGTTAGCACTGGCAGTCCCTCCGTAACCTTGCTGGCACAACTGCAAATAGATCAAAATATAAATAACTTAATAAGTTCAATAATATAACGAAAAACATAAATAATCTTCTAATCTTTCACTATGAACTATTAGGTAAAATGGTATCTTACTATAAGTTTTTAAATTAATTTACCCAAAGAAAATATTGGACGTGGCATGTTGCCCATTATGGAGGGAGTAATGCATAACATCTCTAACATAATGACCTGTTGAAGTAGTACCATCTCCATAACTTACATTAAAACCACAAGTGGAGGGTTTCCTAATGCAAAGTGTCTGTTCACTGGTATTACATAAAGGATCTGAGCATCGAGCATTTGAAACACTTGTTGAGGCTTTTGGACTATACACTGAATCTGAAATATGTACAATATCATGTTGTGCGTGCGTGTGCGTGTGTGTAGGTAGAGATATATTAATTTACCTGTTTTCTTTGAACAACCACGGCATTTCCCACATTTTACCCAGAACATGTCGCTCCCGGTATCCACAACCACTTTAAAATGCTGAACAGGATTTCCAAGCTCAACTTCGGTGTAAAACAAAAAATCTACATTATTAACAATTAAATTAATAATATTGGTTTCAAAACTATAAAATATATTGCATTAGGGTTATACGGTTTGGTTAAGTTAGCATTAACCAACACTTAATAAATAAATGATTTTTAATTAGTTAATTATGATTAAGTGATAAAATTTAATTAAATATTTTCACATATTGGCATAGTTAACTTAACAAAATTAATTAAGTTTGACTTAACTACCTTATTTTCACATAGATACGAATTAAGAAATTCAATTTTGTTTAACAAAATTATTAAATGATAAGCCTAAATTTATGAGCATCAAAATGGTCCATATAATTTAATTCAATAATATCTGATAAGTAAGATTTAATTGAAAAATAATTAATTCCATTCAATTAAGAATTAATATAATTAAGTAAGATTTAATTGAAAAATAATTAATTCCATTCAATTAAGAATTAATATAATTAAGTTCAGTGTGAAGACAATATACTTAGTTATCTCTTAAACGAAGGACTTAAACGATAAGAAGACATTATATGTTATATGAGGAATTTGTGTGTTTTTAAGACTTAGTTATGAATGAAACGATTTACTATGCTATTCATGTTTATAAAATCGTAATGAGAAAGTTTTTTTTTGGGAAAGGGGTTTTCTCCAATAATTTTCATAAGTAAACTATTTATATAGAGTTAGTATTTTTACACATGAATAATTTGATTAAAAAAAACATTACATTTACATTTTACATTAATTTATGTTTAATACTTATAAGGATTTTCAAAATTTTAATAAGGAAAAAAATCTATAAAATATGAATTTCAACATTTTTTTATGCAGCACACATGTCACTGCATGTGTAAAGTTATTGAATTTCCTGATATTATGTATAGACAACAGCTACATTTACATACAAATTTATTGATGAAAAGCCAGAATACATACACACACCCACACGCACGCACACGCACTTACGCTGCTACTGAATTGAGAAATCTTCCTTTGAACTCAAAATCCGACGGAAACTTGATTTAAAGCAAGAGTGAGCTGCATAAGTAAATCTGAATGATCCTCTTCCCCCCCCTTAAAGCCTTCAGCTGGAGAATCCCATTTGCTTGGACATTAAGCGAGTTCAATAATATTATGAAAATGCAGAAAATACATAAAATAGATCTCATATTGAAGAACTATGAATACGTTTTGAGTGAAAGTATTTAATATTTTATAATGAAATCTATTAAATAAAATGTGTGTACTAAGTTATCATTTAGTAGTAACAACGTTTAAATATAAGTTGACATCATAAGAATCCCTAGAATATTGTACACACGCATACACACATCAGGCGTGTGTGTATATTTATGCAGTGCAGCTGGACGTACTTGGTACCTATGTAATGGATGCACAATCATAACGGTCGGGCACTAATAGCGGTGGACAGGAGGATTTTGTGTACCAGCAGTGGAACAATAGTGTACCAATATTACATTAAATTAAAACAAAAATGTATGTCTACTGTTTACTATAGAGAGTACTCATAAGTTGAGAAGGTATCACTTTACATATTTTTTTTTACATATAATTTTATATTTTATAATTAGAATAGTGTGTGCTACATAAACACGTTTTCATATATTTCATAAATGAAATTAAATATAAATTTATTATAAATAATGTTGTTATTTCATATCTATTTTGAGTTCTGCTAAACAATTTATTTTATCCAAAATGAAATGGTGTAATAATTAGTAACCAATAAAATCTTTCAATTATTAGAAACCTAATTTTTATTATGCTTAACCAAGTATATACTTAAATATTTAAATTACTCTATTTAGTAAATCCTTTCTTATTATTATTATTATTTAATCACTTCTTGATTGAAATAATACAAGTTTGTTGAAAACTTTATATTTCACATGTTATATATTTTATAATATATATTTATATATTTATAATTTTGTATTTATATATTCTAGTTTATAATCAAATTATTATTATGATTTATATGATTATTATTCTTAAGTAGAACTTATAAATTTATAACATAAATAAGCACTTATTTTATTAAATGTTTAAATGACAAAACATAATCTCTATTTAACGTTCATTTTATGTTTAAAAATATCATACACACATTATGCACATGTATCTTCTGTATTAAAATTAAAATAAATAAATAACAAATAACAAATAACGTAAATAAAATGCACGTGCACACACTTTATATATCGTAGGGATCTCTTATATATCTTAGAAATGTTAAACTTCTCCTATGTATGTACACAAATATATAAGTCAAGTATTAAATTGGGTAATACAAAAAAGATTAGAACAGTGATTTTTTGTAAATAAACATAGCTTTCTTCTAGATATACCCCTGTATCTACACTAGTTGATTGTTGAGTTAGTATCAATAACACACACACACACACACACACAGCAGCCTTCAACAATGTACTTCCTCTTTGTTTTCCATCTTAAGAGACATATATACACTCAACAGGTAAGTCTGGTTGGTTCGAAAGGCATATTCATTACGAGATCCTGGGCATCTTCTAGATACCCACACCTCCCCAACAAAGCCACCATACACGAGTAATGCTGATGTTCTTCTCTGGCATAGCGTGAAACACCTCTTCGAGAAGCTCGTTTCGCACATAAGCAAGAAGCATAGCATTCCACGATACGTGGTTCACTACAAACATGCGATTGAACATACCCTTTGCTTCCTCTAGAAAGCCTTCCTGTGCGTATATCGACAACATGGTGTTGAGAGTTACCAGATTGTGCATGCATGGGCATGTCGTAAAAGAGTCAAACTGCTTCTTACTAGCCATGGTGGGATGTCCTCAAATAGCTTTCTAGCGTTTTTCTATGTAACCAGACTGGCCATATGCAGTGATCATGGTGTTCCAGGAAACGATGTCATGCTCCGGCATGTGCTCGAAGATACTCCATACATCGTGGATATGCCCTTCGTGGGCATATCCATTCAACATCGTGTTATAAGTTGCCAAGCTTCTCTGTGGCATTGTTCCTTACTTTCTCCATATGCCCGTTCCGTGCGTATCCAGCTAACATAACCCTCAAACACAAGACGTCACGTACTGGCGTCTCACTTAAGACTCTCTCAGCGTCATATGCGAGTAGTAAATGAAGCTTGACTCCTCATAGTACTGAATGTTCCAAGTACTGAACAATTAAACCGGCGATATTACCTCGTTTAAGTTCAAGTAATCCCATGGAGCGTTTAAGGCTTTGAAATTATGACGGACAATGTCATACGTGGTAAGCAGCACACCTTCCAGCTTGAAACCATTATAACGGATTATCGTATTACTGTCAATAAAAAGCACACAAATGGATGTACTAAATTCATACGTGGACTTACACCCCTTAGATTTCATCATTATTGTAGTTAATAATACCAATTATTAAGTTTACAAATTATGCAAACCAGCATATCAGTGACATAATAACCAAAAATCTCTAATGCACGTTGCAGATTCGATTCCCGAGTAACTGAAATAACCAAATTTTATTAATATGTACATTATATCCAATTGCATACAAATTACTGAAGCATATAGCATGATGTGTTTATATTAACATGTACATGTACCGTTACAGAAGCTTGCAATATACATACATACGCGTACATAGCATATGTATATACAATTAAGCTGAACATGTACAATGGAATATATATATATGTACAAGTATTATACGTATACTCTCGCTCTCCCCCCCTCTCTCTCTCAATATATATATATGTATGGGTAATACATGTTCTCTATATAATCATCTTTTGACACCTTGCATATTGCATACCGTGAATGCATATTTACATAATAGTGCACATATGTATAGACTTATTTAGATTTAGATAGCTCGTATACTAGATGCATTACGTGTACATATTATGGCATATAGAGCTTACTCTCGCACTCACAGTGAAGTAGAGCTTTAGGACCAACGATTAACGCCCTCTTGGTTTGTCTTGACCAAATAGTCCGAATAGAAACGCAGCAATCTTCAGTATGACGTTTTTCACGTGCAAGTACAAAATTATGTGTGTGTGTGTGTGTGTGTGTGTATAGAGAGAGAGATCGTCAACGTCGACTATTGACACATGGCTCTTGCTTGAGTCACTCGGTAGTTCTTGATAGATACTCGGCAGGCTCTTCCTGTCTAACCTCGCATAGCCTTCTCCTTCCCGGAACTGCAAAAAGCATCACTTATTACACGCATACATCACACACAATGCGCAAACAGATGTATGTATGTGTTGTATATGTTTGCAGACATATATTATATGTATGTGTACAGAACAGAGACATAATGCGTGTGTAGATACACTATGGAGGTACACCACATTAGTATCTATATTTCAACTATCTAATACAGATAAAACTAACATCTAGGAACACACATTTCTATATGCACGTATGCGTATCGTACACATGCAAAAATGTTGAATACAAAAAAATGGTTACACATATGACTATATGATGAATCTCCAATGCGGCTCTGGACTGTGATCCACTGAAGAAATCCCAGATATATTTATCCATGTGCACTACTATGGAATATGTACATGTATACGGCAGCCGTAAGTATGTGATACCATTTGTCATATACAACGAATCATTGTTTTCAGAGACAACGTCAACTGATTCTCTTTGGTGTGCATTGATCTTCTAACAGGGTTCACTATAGAACAAAATCAAATAGTACACAACACACACACACACATGCAAACGCATACACAAACAAATAACTGCATATTAGGCTTTTAATGAAGAAGCATGAATTCAAAGAGCATTATCTAACAAAATCAAGTAACCATCGCGTGTGGAAATGTATGTTATAAACACAAATGTATGTATACATTATCAAACGTGAACATAAAACTTTGCTAGAAGCGCTGCTCTATCCGGATTGTTTTGATGAGAGTTGGACTCCTAGTTTATATTCTTTTGAAATTTAAAATTGTCTGAAGAATTTTGTTTTGAAGATGAATAAACAAAAATATAAATAAATATCGAATTTCTTTAAAATAGCTAAAGGGATCTTTCAGGAATATACTGGCATGTTAAAACGATTCTTTTGCCCTAACTTTGGACATGGTGGAGCAAAAGGTCTGCGTTGCGGTGCACTCAGGTGACGGCGCTTTTCTGGAAGAGGTGAAGTTCAGAAATCCTCCACAGCCAAAGGAACAGGTGATAGAATTTATTGAGAAGGCTTATGGAGTTGGGATTCTTGAGGACGCCGATGGGGATGTAGTTTTTGAGGAAAATCTGGGGGCCGGTCAGTACGTATACACAGCGATTGCAACAAATCTCCCAGGTCCCCATTTTGTTTGGTCATGGCATCTCTTCTGTTTCTCCATGTCGTTTGCTTGATGTCATGTTCTGCTTGTGTTTGTTCACAGTGCTTGGTAGATTTTTCGTCCGCTCCTTGCTTTCTCTTATTGGATCTTACACAGTTTCTTGAGTGTTTGCTTGATGTCATAGGGATCGTCTGTGTCTTGTGTTGTTAGTGCTGGCACACATTCTTGCTTCTGTTCTGTGCGAGAACAGCTGTGTCTTTTGCTTTGGCGAGGTCTTAGGTTTCTGGTTGTGAACCTAGGGCCCCAAAGCCATCTCAGAGCTGGTGTTGTGTGCTCTGGATCTGTTATCTGGTCTTAGATGTTGTGTGTTTTGCGGGTGTTTGTTACTTTGTCTCGCTGACAAATCTGTGTTTGTTTTTGCAGTCCCTCCAGCGCCTGCTCCTGCTGGTAAGTTTTTCATTACTCGTGGTCTTTCATGCCAGTGTGCTCGAAGGTGTTTCAAAGCTTTGTGCCTTTCCCATGCCATTGACCCATGTTATTGCTGCCACTTGTCTGTTGCCTCTGTTTTTTTGTTGGCTCGCTATACCCGAGGAGTGCTTGTTTTTACCGAAGAGAACATTTTGTTGACAATAAGCAATGACCAAGTTGACCAATTGCTAAAGCCGCCCTTCGTGTCCTTGCAAAAGCTTGCTGAGATGCCCGCTCTTTGTTTCTGCCAAAGCCCGCAAATTTCTGGAACTGGACTGGATGCTCGGTCCCTTGATTCCTTTGCTGTGACTGTGATACCCGTTCTACTTGAGTAGATATTCTAAACATTGGAAAGTCCTAACGATTTGCCGTCATTTTTCTACAGCGAATTTGGTGCCCTTCTCTGACGTGCCTTCCGATTTCAAGCTGCCGTCATGGAGAAGGTCGCAGACATCATTGACAGTAACTTTACGACTTTCGCATCGAGCGCATTAGCAGAGAGCAGGCGCTCTTCATAACTCTGGAGGGCGTTGCTGGAGTTGGGAAGACTCGAATTCTTCTAGAGGCCAAGCAGCGTGTTGGAGAGGTGCTTAAAGGGAGGACGTCAATATTGGCGCGGCTGCATTGTTATGGAGCTACGGCGGCAGTGTACATCACCTTC
Organism: Selaginella tamariscina; assembly: GCA_003024785.1. Taxonomy (NCBI): domain Eukaryota; kingdom Viridiplantae; phylum Streptophyta; class Lycopodiopsida; order Selaginellales; family Selaginellaceae; genus Selaginella; species Selaginella tamariscina. Next base: position 8,736 of record PUQB01000949.1, read on the forward strand.
AATGGCTTTGCTGTTGGCCAGTCATTGCCTCATTTTCTACATCCTGCTTTTGTGGCGATGTGTAAGGAGAGGGTGGGGGTCATGCTGGCCGGGGATTTATGCGAGCGTGCCTAGTTTCGCAGATACTGTATGGCAAGCCATGGGGTGTCTTACCATCTAAGCTACAGGATGAGATACTTGGGGAAGACGACCTTGTGTTCTGCAGAAGGTTTTCTGCTCATGTGAGGAACGGCCTTTCGATAGCACAGGATGACCAAATGGTTACTCTTTATCTTCTTTTTGGACGAGTCCCAGAAACTGGGAAGAGAAGTGAGCCAAGCAGGCTGTGATGGTGACGGCTTCATGAGAGGCATGCTTTCGTGGCTAGTTACAGTCATGACTACTTCAGTTGCCAAGGACTGCAACATCGCCTTTATAACTCTTCTGGCAGGAACAGTTCTTCCGGTAGGTGGAAGGTACGGGGTGTCCGACTGGCTTAAGGTGAGCATCACAGTACCTCCTTTGGATATGAGGTCGGCGCTGGAGGTACTAAGTATGTCTATCAAGGATAACCGTTTCGAAGAATTTCGGACGCAGCTGGAAATATTGCTAGAGGACTGCGGCTGCTTGCCGAGGCTGATCAGGTTCATTTACAGTGCATGGCTAGTTGCGAAGGATGCAGCACTACCAGTACAGGATTTTATGGCATACTTGCGAACTTCTGTGGTTTTGAACCTGAGGACGTGGGTTGATGAAATCTTAATGGGAACAGAGATAAGGTCAAACGCATGGTTTGGCTTTGTCTCACTGGCTTGTGATGCAAAAGCCAACCGTTACGTGGGGAGGTAGAAGAGTGCTTCAACAGTTATGTGTACTCTGAAGAGGTCGAAGGGGGGGTCATCTATCGGAGCCCAATGCTACTTATTTATGCCCTTGGAGTGAAGTTGGGGATCTTAGAGTGGACAGTGGGTCTCAGGCCTCAGCCAGCGGTAGAAGAGGGGTTGGAGAATGGGTTTTTAGAGATGTTACATGCCAAGCTGTGCGTGTCGGAAGGCCAAACGCTTTCTCTTGGTCAGGCATTTGGGAATTAGGGACTGCTTGACAGCAAGGTTGTGGTTGAGGCCCGCGGTGATGGAGTCGTTGAAGAGCAGTATCAGTTCTATAACCCCAACACGAAGGGATGTTCAACATAACCTGTGTTAAAAAATTTTGATCTACTCTCCTTATTTTACCAAACACACATATGGAGAAAGCTCTACTTAAATGTATATGCTAGATCAACCACCGTGGTGGATAGTCCAAACCGGTTTTTGGAGAATACACAAATGCAAAGGAATATGTATATACGCGTGTGACATTTACCTTGGGTGTGGTGTTATGAAATGTTTGCTTTACCCTTGATTACTTCCGTTGGCTATAAATGTTTGCTTTACCTTGATTACTTCTGACGTGGTGTCTGATTTAGATAGCCTCATGGGAGAGTTTCTTGCTTGTGTTTGATTGATGTCATATGTGCTGTTAGTGCTGGCGTTAGATCTGTAAGGCACATTCTTACTTTCTCGTGTCATCCTTGTTCTTGAGAACAGTGCTATGGCGCTTTGAAGGCTTGTGTGGTTATGAATCTAGGGTGGTGTGTTCTGGACTGTTATTGCTGGTGTTAGATGTTGATAATGTGTGCTTTAGCCATGCCTACATGTAGCACTGATTTTGTGCCTTGCCCCTTGTTTCTCCTCTAATGATCTGGGTATAGCTTGAGGTTGTCTTGAATCTGTACATTTCAAGTGGTCTGGTGTTTCAAAGTTGGCCACTTTGGTGTTTCAAAGTTGGCCACTTTGCTTTTTTTTTTTTTCCATAGCTCCAAAACATGTCATGAACCACAGCTTATGACCATGGTCTCGTAAACATTGGGAGCTGTGTTAACATGGACCATGTGCATTGACCTGGTCGATGCTCTAAAACATAGTTTGAAACATGGTTAAACACTGTGTTACTATGGATTGATTTGACCGTGTTCACCCTAAAAAGAAAACCTTCATGTGAACTTCAAGCGACCATGATTCTTTATTGGGGAGGAAAGGGGTTGTGGCCTAGGGCTAGGCAGTGCTATGGTGGTTTGGGGATTGTAGCATGCACGCGCTTAAAGCACCAACAATAGTAGGGTGTCTACATCGTCGTCTTTAATTGATCATGGGCTGGATTTTGGAGGTAGGGCTGGAAAATATTGGGCGATGGTGTCTGGTAGTTGGAGTTGGAGGACTGCATTAACGAGGCGACATCCATCATCCTATTGGTGGGAAGTGGTGATCATTGGCAATCAAACAAATTACCATAGTGGGCATCGATGCTAGTCTTGTAAGTGGTGTTCATTGAGAAACAATGTTTCAAGTGTAGAATGTGTTAAGGGGCATTTCATAGAGAAAGCTGGTTATGACATCTTAAATTGCAATGTCATTTCAATAGAGAAGAGACAACAGCTTAAGGAGATGGCTAAAACCATTAATGACTAGGTTTTTTGTCAGAGTTTTTACCTGGTGCCACAAAGGTGGCTTGCTAGGTATCCCCTCTCTTGGAAACCCCACGGAATCTAGTAAAGTGACCCATATTAGGAACCCGACCCTTAGGAACTTAAGCCCCTAGCTGAATCAAGACATGCGGACTAGCCGGGTATCGTTCCTAGCTTGGCATGGTTGAGGCGGCCGGAGCAAGGCCTAAACCACTAGTTTTGCGAAACATGAACTCGGGCAACGCCTTTGAGCTTGAGAGCAGGTTTTTGGGCCAAGGAATCTAACTAACTCCTTGGAAGTAACGTACTCCCGTCACAAAGGCGTGATCCTACCAACGATAAGGATAGTTTAACCCAAAGGTGGAACATACACCTGTCGTATGGTAGTTAGGGCGGCACAACAGAGGGTTGTGCCTTGACAACACACAAGCTTAGTTGCATTGGTAGGAGTTAACGAGCTCTCTTTTGAACCCAGGAAGCCTCACTACATATACTCTACCTTATTTATGTGACGGACCCCCCCCCCCCTGTTTACCTAAGTGAGTAAGTGGGCTGGCACGGAAATGCCAGCCCAAATGGTTGTCCTAACCTAATCCTAAACCTAACCCCTAGGGGGGGGTTTAGGACGTGGGGTTAGGGCAACCCTAGGGTTAGGTCAACCCTAGGGGTGTCCCTAACCCTTATTTTGACAAGCTATAATTTGAAGAACCCTAACCTGGAACGTCAAAAGGGGAGGGTTCTCTAAATGGAAGTGCTAGCTTCGCCTAGAGTTTCTTGCAAATACCTAACGACACCCGGCCGGACCATCACTAGATACCCAAGTGCACTATGCGGGCCTGTTTCTTCTACATCTAGGGTTCGTCACATAATCCAGTAGGTAACAACAGTCAAACCCCAAAGTAAAGGGTCGAGTCATAGTAAAAACTATGACACACTCCCCGCCTTTGAAAATGTCAACGTCCTCGTTGACGTCTAACTCCAAGACTAGACTAGGTTAGGAAAAATTAACTGAAAACTAACGCTAATCACTCTATGCGGAGTCAGCAAAAAGTTCACAAGTTTTATTACCCCCCTTGCATTACGCGAAGCCAAATACTTCAGAACCGTCGTTCACTGAGTGAGAACTCAGCTGCCGGAGGTACCACCTGCGACAAGAAGTCATTTGGAGACCTTTTGCACGTCTGCAAAGTCTGTCACCCGACACAGACAACAAGTTAGTTAATTTCTTTTAGTTAACTAGAATTTATATCGGAGGCCTCTAGTTAATGTTGTCTGTCGGCCCCTAGGTTAAGAAGAAATAACTTTATTCCTTAATTAGTTTGAGACCTTGCCTCAAACTCATTCACCAACTCCATCGCGTTTTGTAGATTCTCCAATGGTTCCCATGTCGATTCGCACGCTGGATAGCCTTTCCATTTGACGAGATACTCAAACTTACGTTTTCGCGGTCCATAAACCTTCCTTTTGCCCAATATGGATTCGACTTCGTACTCCGTACCTTCATGAACCAGCTCAGGGGGCGGACGTAAGTTTTCATATCTTTGCGGATGTTTCTCATCTTTGTGGAATGGCTCGAGCAAATTGACATGAAACACATTGTGTATTGTTCCCAACTCTGGAGGAAGATCCAACTCATAAGCCACTTTCCCTACTTGCTTCACCACCTTGTATGGACCTATGTAGTGCGATAGAAACTTCCTCGAAAGAGTCTTGGAACCTTCAGGTTTTGGTACTCAACAATACCATATCCCCAACCTGATACTCTACATCCCGCCGATGCTTATCGTACTGCTGACGATACCTTTCCTGTGCTGCAGCCATCGCTTGACGAGCAGCTTCCCATGTTCGATACAATTGTCCCGTGAACTCTGCTACAGATGGAACTCGATTGCTATCGTCTTTCGGTAACACCATACTCTGAGGAATACCACCCTTATTCCCAGTTAACACTTCCATCGGGCTACATCCGATTGCAGTGTGTTCGAGTTATTGTAACATATCTCAGCCATATCTAAGTGTTCAGCCCAATCAAGTTGATCACCTTGAACATAGCATCTGAGATAGTCCTCGACTTGTCGGTTCACCCTCTCCGTTGACCATCCGTTTGCGGATGGTAAGCGTACTGAACTTCAGCATCGTACCAAATTGCTTAAACAACGTTCCCCAAAACTTGCCAGTAAATCGAGGATCCCGATCTGAGATCATCGTTTCCGGTAGCCGCGCACTCTTGACTTCGTGGAAGAACAACTTTGCTGCTTGAATTGCATTCACTGTCTCTACAGTTGGAATGAAATGAGCAACCTTTGAAAATCGATCGACACCACCATGAGGCATTAAAACCACAAGATTTTGGCAATCCCATGATAAAGTCCAAAGTAACACTTTGAAATGGCCGCTCTGGAATCGGTATACACTGCAACTTCCCAGCTCGTTTTTGCGATCGGCTTTACTTGTTGACATGTGGGGCATGTCTTGACATACTTGGCAAATCATCTATCATACCCGGCCAATAGAATCCCTGTTTCAACAAAGCCAACGTCTTATGCCTTCCACCATGTCCTGCCAAAGGAACGTCGTGATGCTCTCTTAACAGCCTCTCCCTCCATGTCCCTTCTGGAACATAGAGTCTCTTTTCTTTATAATAAAGAACTCCATCTCGTACGCAAAATGGGCCTGTTTGAGTGCATCCATTCGACTTTCTATTCCTGCTGGAATATTACCATCTCTTCGTAATTGATGAACTTGTTTCCTCTTTGCCACCAGGCTCAAAGCTTCCTTAGCAAACTTGTCCTGAGGATACGCCGTCACAAATTCATCCACCAAAGTTGACACGGGTGCTGACATAATACGAAGATGACCCTTTCTACTGAGTGCATCAGCTACCACATTGTCCTTTCCCCTTATGTCTGATTTCAGGCTGAAATCGTGCCAACTTCTGCTGCCATCTAGCATACTTTGGTGATAGCTTCGGCTGCGTTTCAAAATACCTTAGAGTTACACTATCTGTCCAAACCACAGTGCCATGACTTGGAAGATAATGACGCCAATACTCCAAGGAAGCAACAATAGCATACATCTCCTTTTCGTGAGTAGGCCATCGAGTTTGCGCGGCATCTAACTTTTCGAGAAAAAGGACACTGGATGTCCTTTCTGTTGCAATACACCACCAATTGCAAAGTCGGAAGCGTCACATTCTACTTCAAAGGGATCTTCAAAGATGGGCAACTGCAAAACTGGCTCAGAAGAGATAGCCTCTTTGAGTTTGACGAACGCACGTTGGCACTCTGGAGTCCAATGCCATGGAATGTTCTTCGTAAGATCTGTCAATGGGGCCGCTATTTCGAGTAACCCTTTATGAATCTTCGGTAATACCCTGTAGACCAAGAAATGATCTAACTTCATGCACGTCTTTTAAGTCATCCACTCAGTAATAGCTTGAATTTTCTTTGGGTCCATGGCAACCTCCCCACCTGAGATCAAGTGTCCCAAGAAATCTATCTTGGTTTGACCAAATGCGCACTTGCTTTCTTTAGCATACAACTGGTTCTCTCTCAACCTCTGAAACACTTTTTCTAAGTGTTCCACATGTTCCTCAATTGTCGAACTGAAAAAGAATGTCATCAATATACACCACTACGAACTCGTCTAGATAGTCTCTAAACACATCATCCATCATTGTGCAAAAAGTTGCTGGAGCATTGCACAACCCGAATGGCAAGACTAGAAACTCAAATGATCCATAACGCGTTCGAAAAGCGGTCTTCTCAATGTCATTCTCTGCTACCCGAATCTGATGGTACCCAGATCTCAAGTCTATTCTTGAAAAATACTTTGCTTTGATAGCCTATCAAATAAGTCGTCCACTCGTGGAAGAGGATACTTATTTTTGATAGTTATCGCGTTCAGTGCTCGATAGTCCACACACATTCGCATCGTACCATCCTTTTTCATTACAAACAAGATAGGTGCACCATATGGCGATCGACTAGGTCGAATGTGTCCTCGACCAATCAATTCTGTCAGCTGTCTCTTCAATTCTATAACTCTTGAGGATTCAACCGATATGGGGCTCTTGCCGGTGGAGACGAACCTGGCAAAATCTCTATCCTGTGGTCCACAGCTCGACGTGGAGGTAACTCGGCGGCAAGTCTTCTGGCAACACATCCTTAAACATGTTCAAGACTTCCAAAATAGGTTCAGGAACAGATTCTTGACCATCTCCTATTTTGACTTCACCAGTATCCAAAACCATTGCAAGAAACACACGTTCCCGATGTCTAACTGCCTTACGCAACTGAGTTAAGGTAAGGAACATAGGATTCCAATCCTTATCAGTTAGCGTTTCCATTTTGAGCGTGTTTTTCTAATGTCCTCTTTATCTGCTGCAAGCGTGATTCGATTATCTCCAGAACCCCTCATTTCGATTACATGTTTATGGAACCATTCCATACCCAAAACAAAGTCAAACCCCGTCATATTCAAGACAACTAAGTCTAGCTTAGCCTTCCAATCTTTGATTTGGACAGGAACTGCCCTTGCTATATTATTAGTATTTTGAGAACCTTTGCCAAAATTGATCTTTATTTCACACATCTTTATTACATCCAAATTCAATCGACGAGCTAGACTAGTCGATATGAAGTTGTATGTTGCTCCAGTATCGATCATCATTCGGACTCGGTCCCCTCGTATCCTTCCTGTCAAATATAGCAAAGGGTCAGTTTTGTCTTGAATAGCGAATAAGGCAGGTTGTGTCTGGCACAACATTACCTCTTCTGACTCATCTTCCGGATCTTCAAGCGTTTCTGGTTCAGCAACTTCCTCTTCTACCATCGCCTTGAAATGTCCTGATTGTTGTGAGGGTGCCGACACTCTTTAGCAAAATGACCAGGCTTGTTACAATTATAACATTTCACAACCCCGCCTGCGGAACGCGGGGAGCAGACTTTGGAGCCGATCCTTTGGCCTGCTGAGGGGTGGTAACGCCAATGGTTTCCGAAATCCGGTGGGTCTTGATGTGTCCGAAAACTTAAACTGCCAACAAAGGGACTTGCACTTCGAATTGATGGCGATTGATCTGGTCGCCTATCAAACCTTCTGAACCCAGACTTTGGAGGAAACCTCCTTGGTTTAGGTTTTGCTTCCTCCCCTTTGTACAAGTCTTCTAACGACATGCCATAAGCAACCTTTTGAGCTGCCTCTTGACATTCCCGATAGCTTGTTGGCTTGTACCTTAAGATTTCCCTTCGCGTCTTCTCATTCAAGCTAGCCATGAAGCAACTTCGAGCTTCATCATCGCTCATATTTGGCACCAATCGCCGTACACTTTCGAATCGATAAACGTGGTCCATGGACTTCCCCGAACTCCCTGTTGACAAAGTGCCAGGTCAGCACGCAATCGCAAACCGAGATCATCCGGCATATACTGCTTTTTGATCTCCTTTTTCATGTGCTTCCAGCTGTTTCGGTATCCACGTTCACCTTCAACAATTCGCCACCAAGTCTTAGCTTCTTCTTTAAGAAACTGCTTGGCACATGCAACCTTTTCTGTCTTTCTCACGGAAGCAGCCTCGAAATAGCTTTCCATATCATACAACCAGTCATCCAAAACCTTGTAATCCTTTGAACCCATGAAATTCGAAGGCTTTACCGGTTTGAATTTACTGGGACCTCCACCACTACTTCCGTCGAAGAATCTGATTCAGAGGAACCTGACTCTGAGTCATGCTTCTTTTTTTTTCCGTGTGTCTGGTTGCGGAACATCTGCACTGCAGTATTCGTCAGAATCGAATGGCAACATTATCAATTCGGTTGTTCAACCCCAAAACATCCACTCGAAGTTTGTTTAGGCATCCATCATTATTTTTGCCAACTAGGTTGTTGTCTAACTCTAGGGGGTCGACTTGGATCAGCTTCATCCATCTCCTCATTTTGAGCCTCTGCGGCATGCTTGGAATATTCCCAATGTGAAGTTGGAAACACCATGCACAGGTTGTACACCAACACACATCAGCTTAAACCAGCATAAGACTTTTGGACATACCTAGAATCTCACGCCGACTCACTTAGCAAGTGTTCTTCGAAGTTTGACAACTCACAGGATCAAACATGTCAACTGAAAGCAATAGAGTATATCAAGAATTTAGAGTAAGGAAGGAGGGCACCAAGCCACAACATAAGGTTGGTATATATGATATGGAGATTCAAAAGAAGTATTCAATCATTGAGGATTTAGGAGATGCCATGCCAGCATTATACTTGCATAATTATTGTCGAAATGCCCAAGCTTGAGAAGTAAGTTTTGACAAGGGATTAATACTTGTGCAAATAAGGTATGTCCTAGTGGTGAGAATGAGGTGATGTAAAATGTACATGTGATAACAAGAGAACCTAATACGAATGTTGTGGCACCAATTGTGGATGGATGGTAAATGAAATGTGTGTGCAACGGTTTTACTAGAAGGTGGTGCAGAGATCAATGTCATGAGTAGTTGATGGAAAAACTTGATCTCATGTGCAACCAACCATCAAATTGGAAAATTAGGGTGGTAGATGATTGATGTGTCAAACCAATAGGAACGATTATTGACTTGCCGATCACAATGCACAAAATAACTACCTCTGTAAATGTGCATATCATGCAATTATGATGAGATGTACATAGTTATCCTATGATCTTGGGTCGACCTTGGCTTTATGAGGTTGATGCTAAAAATTATTGGAAAAAGGGAGAGATGACTACTGGTCATAAGTCAAAACGAGTGACAATAGTTATCAAGGAGAACACAACAAAGGTTGTAGATGAGGAGTCATCTTCCAGTGGGGAATATGACTCTAGCAGTAATAGCAAGGTGACAAACTCGAATTTCGAGAGTATGCACTCAAGGCAATTCCTAAGGTTGCTACATGTATGGAGCCTTATGATAGGCATGAGGTTTATGATTAACAACTCATCCCTAAGCAGGAGTCTCAAGGAGGGCTAGTAGGGGTTGTTGAAAAGGGGCATGAAACAGTAGTGGCAACAAGTTTGAGGTAAAGAGAATGGAGTGTTGAGCTCTTTGGAGATGATGCTTAGTCCAAGTTTGACTCATGAGGAAAAGGAGCAATACCTGGGCAATACCTCAAGAGTGGGTCTAGCAGAAATGTTGGACCAAGGTGACATTGAGAAGTTCCATTATCTCTTGGAGGTTTGTGCTCTTTCACTTGACATGGAGGATTATCAAGAAGTCTGCAATTTCTTAATGGATGGAAAGTTTCCAGAAGGTTGTACAACAACCCAAAAGAAGAAGATCATGCGACAATCTCGACCCTATATGGTGATGAGTGAGTTACTTTATAGGATAGGGTGAGATGGTATGCTTCGACGAGTGGTGGGTCGTCAAGAGAGAAAACAGATTATGGAGCAATGCCATGAAGAATTTTGCAATGGACACTTCTCACACAACTATACTTCCAAGAAGATAGTCAATACAGGATATTTTTGGCTACCCTTCTTTAAGGATGTTAAGGAGTGGTGCCGGACTTGCCAAGTTTACTAGACCTTTGGAAAAAGAGAGTTATGTAGGGGACCTTTGCATCCTATTTTACCAACAAGTCCATTCGAGAAGTGGGGAATAGCCTTTGTTAGTCCCTTGCAAGTGGCTTCTTCTAAAAAGAGATGCATTATTGTGGGTACTAATTATCTCACGAGGTGGGTGGAAACAATCTTTATTTGAGTTTGTACCAAGAAGATCACAACAAATTTCATCATCCAAAACACTATCACCAGGTTTGGGTGTCCATTAGAAATAGTAACAGATTAGGGTTCTCATTTCTACAATGAAGTGGTGGAGCTTTTTCTTTCTCAATTGTCCATCACATGATGACAATTAACAAGTTATTACCCTCAAGCTAATGGATTGGTGGAATGGACGAATGGAATGTTGTGCAATATATTAGCTAAGCTTGCAATGGATCATAAGAAGGGTTGGACAAGTGGTTACCAGTAGCACTTTGGGCTTTAGGACAACACACAAAGTTGCTACTAAATACACACCATTTTAATTAGTTTATGTATAGAAGCAATACTCCCAATTGAGCTAAAGATATCGAGTTTGCGTCTAGCATTGAAGCATGGGCTTGGAGATGATGAGGACTTGCAGGCAAGGTTGGTTCAATTGAAGAGCATGGATGAATCAAAAGACAAGCCTTGCAACTTGTGGAGGCAATGCAGCAAAGTGGAAGGCCAAATTCGATAAGAAAATTTGAGAACGGCCATTCTAGTGGGTGATTTAGTGATGTGATATGATAATTGATTGGATAAGACCTTCTTAAAGAAGTTCTTATTAAGATGGGATGGACCTTTCATCATTATGGAGGCTTATAAGAATGGGTTATATTTTCATGTTTTCCCTTTCTTTTCTTCTCTTCATGAATTAGGGATTCCCTTGGTCTGAAAAGGAAGTAGTAAATTAATATATTATCATAAGTTTTGCTATGACTTCTCTTTATTTTAGATGTTGACTGTTGTTACGTATTGTACTATGTTGATGAACCTTAGATATAATAGGAAACATGCCCACTTAGTGTACTTGATATCTAGTGATGGTCCGGTTGAGTGTCATTAGGTATTTGTAGGAAACTTTAAACGAAGCTAGAACTTACCTTTAAAAAATTCTCCCTTGATTTAAAGTCTCAGTTAGGTTTATTCGTTAATGAGATGAGTTTGGCATGTTAAATGGGGTTAGGAGCACCCCTAAGGTTGACCTAACCCTAGAGTTGCCCTAACCCACGTCCTAAATCCCCATCCCCTCATGTAGGGTTTAGGGTATGAGTTAGGTTAGTTCTCATTAAGTAAGGGACTGGCATTTTGACTTACACATATAGGAAAAAGAAAGGGGTTGCTCCATCACATAAATAAGGTAGGGTATATGTAGGAGGGTTCCTAGGTTCATAACAGAGTTCATTATTCTTTTATCAGTGCAAGCTCTAGCTTGTGTCATCAAAGCACAACCCTCTATTGTGCCGCCTCAACTTTTAAACAATAGGGGTACATCCCACCTTGCCTGGGAGGTCTTATCGAACAACACGTTCCAAGGGTCAAAGGTTGAGGCTTGTCTCTAGCCTTCTCCTCCACATCAAACTAAGAATAGCACTCACAGTTAAGCATTCATGTTTTTGTTCAACTGGGTGTAGGATCTTGGCTAACATGTTTTCTTTATTGAGTTCTTGAGGGATCACAAAGGGGTTTTAGAGTTGGCATTGGAGAGACACATTTGTGGCACCTAGTGCAACTCTTGAATATAAGGGTTATGACATGATAACCCACATCTAGGAAAAAGTGTCACATGAAGATGTGACACTAAGCTAAATGACACATAGTACAATGCCTAAGACACACATTTTGGGTTGTCTCATGGGTTAATGCTAAGAGGTTAGATACTCTAGTAAGCAGGTGTAATTGTGCTCACATTAGGGTGCTAAGCCTTGGGCATCAACTCAAAAAAGGTTAAGTCTCGTAACTAAGTGTGTTATTGACACACTTGGCTAGGGGTGTTCTCCTTAGGATCTAGGGGTTAAACAACCTAAGATCGACACTTATGGATTTGTGTACTTAGGGTTATGGAGTTTGATTAGTAGAAAACTCATGTTTGCCGATGCATACTCGTGTCTTTAATAAGTACTAGCCCTAGGACTAAGATATGACTTGACCACTTAAACCCCTAGGGATTAGTTGTGGTTCAGGGCACCCACCTTAAAGGGGTTGTACTCCCCGATGAGGGTGATTCCTCAAGGGGTAAGTCACAATGCCTTGGCTTTGTCATGGGGTATGTCTCCTTTGCGGGGTTGGGTATAGTCTGTCTAGGTCTTTTTAGGCAGGACCCTAAAGTCTACTCTAATTATCCTCTAAGGTTCAAAGGATAGATATTTTAGAGGATGTCATAGTTTCTACTATGACTCCTCTTTTACTTTGGACGTTGACTATTGTTACCTACTGGATTATGTGACAAACCCTAGATGTAGAAGAAACAGGCCCACATAGTGCACTTGGGTATCTAATGATGGTCCGGCCGGGTGTCGTTAAGTATTTGCAAGAAACTCTAGGCGAAGCTAACACTTCCATTTAGAAAACTCTTCCCCGTTTTAATGTTCTAGGTTACGGGTTTTCGCAAAGTATAGCTTGTCAAAATAAGGGTTAGGGACACCCCTAGGGTTGACCTAACCCTAGGGTTGCCCTAACCCACGCCCTAACCCCCCCTAGGGGTTAGGTTTAGGTTAGGTTTGGACAACTCATTTTCTCTAAGGGCTAGCATTTCAGTGCCAACCCACTTACTCATATAGGAAAACAAGGGGGGGGGGGGGCTCCATCACATAAATAAGGTAGAGTATGCAGAAGTGAGGGTTCCTGGGTTCATGATTGAGCTCGTTACTCTTCTCCCGGTGCAAGCTCCTAGCTTGTGTCGTCAAGGCACAACCCTCTGTTGTGCCCCCTAACTTCCAGATGCTAGGGGTACGTCCCACCTTCGGGGTAGCTTACCTTAACGTTGGCGAATCTATGCCTGGGAGGTCTTGTGGGAATACACGTTCCAAGAGGCAGAGGTTGAGGCTTGTCTCTAGCCTCCTCCTCCACGTCAAGCTAGGTGTAGCACTCATGGCCAAGCAAGGCACATCCATGTCCTTGACCAACTGTGGGTGTGGGATCTTATTTGATAGGTTCAATTCCTGAAGGTTCACTAAGGGTTCTAGAGTTGGAGCCACGTTTGTGGCACTTGGTGCAACTCTTGAATCTAAGGGCTATGGCATGATAGCCCACATCGGGGAAGGCAGTGTCACATGGAGATGTGACAATGGGCTAAACTCACATGGTACAATGCTCAAGGCATGCCCTTTGGGTTATGTCATGGGCTTGTCGCTAAGGGGTTGGTACTCTAGCAAACAGACATGTTGTGCTTGCACTAGGATGCTAAGCCTTGGGCATCCGCTCAAGGGAGGTTAGGTCTCGTAACTAGGTGTGCTTGGCACACTTGGCTAGGGGAGTGTTCTCCTTGGAATTCAAGGGTTAAACAACCTAAGCATGTTAGCAGGAGCCCTTTCGTGAGGCACTCGCAAGGTCATGTGCTTAGGGCTATCCCAAACCTAGCCTTAGGAGTTTGCCTACCAGAACACTTGTGTCCGCCTACGGCGCAC